>VZRU01008510.1:742803-763994 GCA_013398155.1 Pedionomus torquatus
GGGGGGGGGGTTGTTAGCGGTTTTATAGTAGGACCCAACACAAAGTCTGTTTTTAAAACAGATCCAGTTTAGAGAGACACTCCCTTTGAGTAGATTTCCTCCTCGTTCTATCTCATTCCACTCATCCGTATGTCATTTTCAAAGTTTATCATCAACAACTTTATCTCAAGTTTCACGCAAACACCGAGCAGAGCTGCCCCGTTGCTCACGACTGAAGGACCCCACCAGAAGAACCCTTTCCACCCACACTCGGGGTTGACTCCACATTGATGGTGCTTCTCAGGCCTGTTAATTATCCAGGGTCTTACTCCCTTAATACAGCCGCAGCGAACTTGCAGCTTGCCTCCTGGCTTTTTTAAGAAACAAGAGTTTTTAGAGTAATAAATCAAACATGGAGCCTTTCAGACAGATCTCAAAAGATCACGACAGATCGCAAACAGTTCCTTAATGGCAAAAGAATACAAAAAACTCAAAACAAATTATTGAACTGGTTTGAACTACTTGAATCTGTTGGTTTTTTTTCACAGAAGTATTTTAGGTTGTGTATTACTACGGAATAACAGCTATGGACTGGCGATTGGTGACCCTCTCACCCAAGTCCCCAAGGTTCAGAGCGCCCAGACGCGTTGGCTCACCGATGGTCACCCTTCATTGGGAAGAGCACAACACCTAGTGATTCCCAGGTGACATCAGCCCAAAAAGCCTTCTTTCCAAAAACAGAGAAGTTATTGAAAAATGTTAATAAAGGAGCAAAGACGAGCAAGTCACTGTTTCTTCCCCGCACGAGCCTGTCCCTTTGTGGTGGGGTCGTAGACGTGAGCATCGCTGGGATCAGCTACAGCTTCTGCTCCCCGATACAGAACAGAAACAGCACTTGCTTCATCAAGTGGGAGAAAAAATATTGACATACTTACTTTTATTTACACCATAATAGAATGTTAAAATGCTCCGGTAATCATTACATAAAGATCAAATGTGCAGCCCTATTATATACACCAGGAAAATTAGCTTTCCAGTGAAATATGGCATGACCTTCAACTACTGGTATTCGCAGCAGAGTCTGTACTCAGCCCTTCATACATATATTCATAAATTTGGAAACTGTAAATTACATCACGAGATGGATTCAGCCCCAGAGAATGCTGGATTCTACCCTTCGCTTATGCACATCTATCACAAATAAATATTTCCTAGCACGCCCAGAGTATTTTCTTCAGCGCTCACTCACTCCCTGATTAAATGCAGGTCGTTCTCACCCATAACTACTATTAAAATTCAGAAGTGAAAGCGATTTAGGAAATAAATTATCTTTTAGAGGTATATTTAGTGTCACCTGTCTTGGTCCTCTCATTCAAATGTAAAATGTTCTCCTCTCTGTCTTCATTGTTTTCCATTTCATAAGGGTAAACTGAGCAGCCAGGGCTGGGAATGAAGACCCATGGAGTTCTGCTCCCCACGGGCAAGGGGCTGCCTTTGTCACTGTCACGCCCAGGGCAGCGGCCAAATTAAAGATGTTGGTTTTCATGGCTGGTTATTGCTACCCCAATAACCTGAATTTTAAGACAAATACATTATTCCTGATGAGATGGAGAAGCTGGAACCAGAAGAAGCTGAAGGAGGATACCGAGAAGGTGGTCTGAAAATATATTAGTCACAAAGTTCTGAAGAAATATCAAAATGCAAGACGGGGGGGCTTAAGATCAGAAGGAAAAATAATTCGCCAATCAAGGCGAAAAAGCTCAAAGATGAGTTTTCATTTCACAGGGATGTTACACAGAAAGGAACAGCAAGGTCTAGCAGGAGCATGGACAGGAGATCCCAGAGAGGGGTACCAGCAGGAAAGTCAGCGGAGAAGACATCTCTTGGTGATGCAGAAATGCAAGATACAGGATCTTTTGTAGAAAATGTAAAGCTTGAGGCTCCTGGGTAGGTATTTACAAAGAGACTGCAGAAGATAAACCAGAGATTTTACTTTGCAAATCTCGGATGTTAATCTGCACTAAGAACATACCTGCGGGTCACTTCACGGGGACGGCAAGCGGGCTTTCAAGAGCAGGGAGAGGAGAACTGAGGGAAGAACTGGGGGGAACCCGAGCCTGTCTGCACAACAGAGGGGTGGAACAGGACCCTTTGAAAGAAAAAAAGCTAATAATTAAAAAAAAAAAAAAATAGCTAAAAGAAGACAGGGATTTGCGAGTCAAGATGACTCCAAGACTCCAAGAGTTAAGACGACTCCAAGAGGAGCACAGGCTGTGGTGCCACAGCTGAGAGACAGATCACAATAAAAAAAATGAAAACTATCTTTTGGCAAAACTCCTGCCTCTCCTCTACATACGCAGGTTTAACGGTACCATGAAATATATTGAGCTACTCGCCCAGATGATACTCAGTGGATCTGAGACCCTCGCGTCTGCCAGACATCGCTCTGGGGGCAGAGGATTGTCCCCAAAGAGCTTTGATGGGCTTCAGATCGATCCGTCTTGCTCAGACCATCAGTCCATAAACTAACCAAGACTTTCTGGGGTTACAAATTATTTTAGTTTAATGGTACAGACCACTCCACCCACGGTGAGACAGTGGCAGCCAGAGCTGAGGTGCCCGAACGACCCTCTGAAAGCCATTCCTGCTCCTTTTCCCTTTTCCGAGTAGCTCACGCAGTAGATTGGGGTCCTAATTTAGGAAATTCAATTAATCTCCAGCAGCGAAGCAAGGTGAACCCACGCTCATCAACCATTCCGTATCACACATTACCACCAATAGCAATCACATTTCACAGCACATCTGGTCTTTGTATTTTGCTGCTACTTTTACTGTTTCTGACAGAAAAATACCAGGCACAGGAAAGAGCCCAAAGCCAATAATCATCACTTGATGCACCGAGTTTACTTTAACCAAAGGAAAAATCACTGCCACCTCCAAGAACTGCAGAAGTCTTTTAGATGCTTTGCATAAATAAAAATCCCAAGGATCAGTTTGGAAAGTAAATGAATAGGTGTATGGTCACAAATACTTCCAGGAAAAAAATACTGAATAAATAAATAAATAAATGAAAAATATTTAGGCTCCTAATTGCTAAATTACTTTGGAAAATACATGTTCCCATGGCACTCAGAGTATTTCCAAGGTATTATTAAAGCCTTTACCACTAACTAATACACTCGACAAATAATTAAAACAATTTTACTACGGATCTAAGGAAAGAAATAAAGTATTTAGGGCTGCACATGAACCCTTAACCAAAACTTCTCTCTTCTTCCCAGTACTCTGAAGGAATTATTTATATCAAATAGTTATTTGTCCTTGTGCCGAGACACTAATAATGGCCATAACATTTCAACCAGTCATCAGAATATATTTTATGTTGCCTGATATAATCTTTATCTAGGAAAAGTGCTCACGGCTGTACTCATGAAAACATCCTTTTGGGACAGATGGAAGACAAACTATTGGGCCTATTTCCCCAAGAAATCTCAAATACCCTGTTAACGGCTCCTCAGGCAGAACAGGCCCAGATGAAATCAGTTTTGCTGACATAAAACTGGGTATGAAGAAGCCAGCAGAGAACACGTCCTAATACTGGCCTTTGTTTCTTACTGGGAATGTTCCATTTTGGCTCTTCATACAGAGTCATAAAGACTCGTATCTGTAGCACTAATTGTCCCAAACAATTAAAAAACAGCTCCAAAAGCACTTCTAGTAGCTGAAACATCACTTTCTGTTGAAAATCAAGTCCCCTTGAAGACCTGCATAAAACGCACTCTTAAGTATCATCTTTTCAGGTTCATTTCTCCCCAAACTGACATCCTCGGGATTGTACATTGTAATACAGAGCCAAATTTGCAACCCAAGTTCTGCTGAAGTTAAAAACGATCATTAAAAGACCTAATTCTTCACTTCATTATGCATCACACTAACAGGTTCAACAGATCTTTACGCTGGCGCAAACAGTTTTGTTATTTATAACCACTTTCAGACAACTTTACAGGATGGATTTGAACTTACACAAATTAAGATAATAAAATTACCTTTTTTTCTTAAATAATCTAATCAAGCTACTCCACTAATTCAAAATTAATGAGATGGAATGGAAATGTTGGACACTTTCAAAATAAATTAAGTGTGGAACCAGATTACGTTCAATCAAGCTGTCATGCAAATTAGCAGTTTCACTTAGTGAGTACTATTTAAAGAGCTTCTTCGCTACTGAATATGGTTTTCCAACCATTACAGGAACCGTCCACTTTTTGTTAAAGACGAATGAATGCTAAAAAGTACAGCTCCCCCCAGCACCGGGTCCATAATGACAATATTGTAAAACTTGGCTGGACAGGGAAGCTCCACATTCACATGCTGGGGATGGGGGAAGCTGGAGTAAATATTTTCAGAAAATAGCTCTTAATCTGAAATATTATACGCTGCTGCCAGAACTAAACAAAAAATAAAAAAGCAGAGCCAAAAAACCCAACCCAACCCCACCAAACACCACCCTAAAAACCCCCAAACCAACCCAAATAATCAGCAGCACATTCCCAATACGGCTCCTCCTCAAGACTTATTATCTCCTAATAACTACAGCCCGCCCTGCGAAAGCCTCACCTATTAAAAACGGCCAAAATTATACTTCTGCACTGCCAACAGCACTTATTTTGTTAATTGAGTGGAGCTCTTTATTATCAGCTGATTGCACCAACTGATGTACGAGATGCCATAACTTCATGAGAGGGTTGACAACTTCGCTAATCAGTGTGCTGAATTCCTGCTGCCATTTCAGATGAAGATTGCTGATCCTCCTCCAGAGGAAGGAGAAGAAGGAACATCCATCCTTGCTTCTGCCATCACACAGGTATAGATGTGGACTGTTAAATGCCATGCGGATGTAGCGAAATTAGCATTCTAACCCAGGAAAAAGAATCCTTTCTTCTCCTCTGAACGTATTTGTATTGCTCTTCTGCACCCAAACTTTTAACTAGCAGATGTGCTTTGGATATTGTAATTTACCTCCTCCTAACTCATGAATAACGCGTCAAGTACTCTCCAAAGACAGCGACTGTATACGGCTTGCGCAGGAACTGTGTTCCAGGTAACATCAACTTTGATCAGCAGTAAGCACCGCACACCGCTTGAGAACATCAAAAACAGTATTACTTTGTACTATTTACCGCGTATTATCTTCCATCCAAGAATTCAAAAGGTTTGCAAAAAACATTAACAACCTAAGCTTATCGCACTTCTCCCCTGTCTCCCCAGAAAGAATCACAGGAATTTCAAACACACATCGAGTGAACACCTGAAGCTTTACGCCCATGTTTTGTTTAGTGGTCGGGTTTGGTTTATGCTCTTACAATTCAAAGCCTTGCGTCCCAAAAATACTTAATCATGAGCTGTGATCTGACTGAGAGAGCAGCTTCTCCTCCTGATCCACTGCAGCTGACACAAGCAGGCCAATTACCCATATTATCTGCCATCAAACCACTATCAGTCTCCATGGATGGTTCTCTGAGCATCTCCTCCCTCTTCCATGAGCTCTGACCTCCTCAAGCCATGGAGACACACGCACTGAACCACCCTGACCGTTACAGCCCACTTCCCTACACGAGCATTATTTTCACTTCAAAACAATATTCCCTTCTAATCACTCACTCTCTTACTCTTATTAAAAAAAAAAAAAAAAGTATTTGGATGTGTCCAAAATATTAAAAAGTACACTCTTCCAGTCAGTCCTTCCAGAAGTATATTTAAATTAAAAAAAAATTGCTTTGGATAAAATCTTCTCCTTCACTGTTTACTTTATCTAATATATATATACTAAAAAAAGGAGGAATCGGCACAGTCCATTGAAAATGTGATGCTTCAAGAGTTCTTTGAATTAAGTCCCTAACACATACGTGGTGCTCAGCGTCATTACTATTTTCATAACCAGAATAATGTGTTCCTTGGGCATGAACAGCTTCGTTGCAGGAAACGTTAATTCTGAAATAGATGGGAGGGAGGGAATGGTCAACCACCACCGGGGAGACAGGACCACGGGGACAGGACCAGGAACGCAGGAGGTGGAACTGCTCTGGCATCCTGCTTATCTATGGACAGAAAGGCCAGGAATCCTAAGGTATCAGTTATTTGCATTACCACTTAAACCTTATTTATCAAAGAACACATGTTAATTTGAAACCCTGAGGCAGAACTACTGCGCTCCATGAGATGGCTATCACAGAAAGCGCTCCTTACACCTCCCAAATCAAGACCTATTTCAAATCCATTACCCATCAATAAAATCGGTATGAATTAATAGCAAATGTTAGAGACAAAAAAAAAAACCACACCAAAACACCATCAGACATCTGGATATAACACAAGAAGGAGGAAGAAGGAAACCAGTGCAGACCAGTGCCAGAAAATTCAGCTGCTGGATCCACACCACAGACTCTTGGACCTTCTCCCCTCCGCACCTGCGCCCCAAGTTTAATTTTAGAGTTGGAACAGTTACTGGCGTTTCACACATCTGCATGTGCAGGCTTTGGGGGGCACACGGTGCCTCCCCTCCTCTTCCTCACTCTGCCTTCACCCCTTCACATGGCTGCTCCCCGGGATGGTCTCACCGAGCCCAACGCATCAGCCCAGCCTGGGGCACCGCCGGTGACCACCTTTATCCAAATTTAACTGGCAGGCTGGGTTTGATCCTTAATATATGCACCATCCTACTACCGAAAATGTAACGGACAGAAGGTTTATGCAGGTAAAAACAGTGACAAACGACATACAATTAATTAACTTAATTTTAAATTAATTTCCAGCCACATTCAAGACTCTACTAAAAAAAAAATAAAACCCTAAAAAAAAAGCAGCTGTGACAAAACATATATTTTGTTCTCTCTTCCTCTGCTATTTAATCGCCTCAGAATGAAAAGTCTAGTACAATTTTCTAGTCCAATTGTTCCAGCCGGGGGGGGGAGGAAATTGCTCACCGTAATTAGGCCACTTTCGTAAGGCATTTACTCCTCACCCAGCCTGCTCTGGATGCGGCCACAGCTCCGCACCTCTGAGAAGCGGACCCGTCCCTCCACCACAGGGCACCTCCCCACCAACTGCTCCCCTCTCGCCTGATTTTGACCCCCCTGCCCACTTATCACAGAACCATCCAGGCCAGAAGGGACCCCCAAAGGCCATCCAGTCCCCCCTCCCCGCAGTCACAGGGACACCCCCAACCAGCCCAGGTTGCCCAGGGCCTCATCCAGCCTCACCTGGAAGATCTCCAGGGAAGGGGCCTCAACCACCCCCCTGGTCCAGCGCTCCACCACCCTTAGAGGAAAGAACTTCTTTCTAATATCCAGCCTAAATCTGCTCTTTGCTTGTTCACAGGGTGTAGGCAAAAAAAACAAAGTTCACCAACTACAGAGAAACATCCATAAAAGTTTGTTTGCTTTCCATGCCCGTGGACCCTGCCCTGGGGCTTTCCCGGTGCGTGGGGTGAGGTGGGGTGATGTCCTGGATCCGGGTGGGAAGACCCAGGCCACACATGGTCGCTGGAGCAGTGAGGAGCAGCTGGACAACTGGGGAAGTGGAATACCACAGATTTCATACCTATGAATACATATATATATATATGGGGGAGGTTTAGGATAGATATTGGGGAAAATTTCTCCATGGAAAGTGAAGCCTTGGCAGAGGCTGCCCAGGGCGGTGGTGGAGTCGCCATCCCTGGAGGGGTTCCAAAGCCGGGCAGACGTGGTGCTGAGGGACGTTAGTGGATGGTTTGGGCAGTGCTGGGTCGATGGTTGGACTCCATGATCTGGAAGGTCCCCTCCAACACAGACCATTCCATGACTCTATAACACAACATTTTCTCATACACAAGTAGTGCAGAAAGTGAACAGAGCTCACCAACAGCAGAAGGTCTTTCAGATAAAAGCTGGAGGCATCGCTTTATACAGGGGACTTGAAATATTGAGTACATGTCACTAATTATCCAGAAACTACTGCAAGGTCTGACCTGGTCCACCTCGCACGCCCAGCTGGAGTGGAGCTGGCAGAGGGTCCCCGCGGGCACTGGACATGGGGCTGCCGGGTGATAAGTTGGGAAGTTCCCATTTTTCTCTAATACACACTGTGGCTTCCAAAGTTTCCCAGATCCTGAAGGGTGATGGTCACGTACAAGTTGGGACTGTCTGATTTCTGGAGTTAAATTGTCAACTCAGCAGTTTGCTTCATGCCCCTCCTTCTCCAGAAACAGCCCTAAAGGGCTTCCCGAGCTAATGGGGCATGGCGTAATTCAACTCACCATCATCTTCTGAAGAATTTTTCAGGATTGTTTGGACAGTGTACACTGTGTTTCTCAAGCCATTATGTAAATTTTGACCTCAAAATACCCTCACAAAAAAAAAAAAAAAAGCCCAAACAACCAAACTTGAAGAATTAAAGTAACGTGAACAGTAAAGGCTGGGATTTTCTTTGCGGAGGGGAAAATAATGGCAATAATTTCTCCAGCAGAGGTGTGCAGGTCGGTTTGCACACACAGCTAGACCACCCGCACAGGTCTTGAAGGTCTCAGCAGGTTCCTACAGGCACTGCCCCCAGCACACAAAAATCTATTTACACACAGAGCTGTGAGATGAGAGACCCTTAATACCTGAAAGAAAAATTTAGACTAATCAGTCTTTCCTTTTTTCACTGTTTATATTAGCATTTCAGTGACGGTTTTAATATTTAACTTTAGATTTACTTAATAACCGTCTTGAACAAGACCGAATTAGGAGAGAATTGCCGTGCAGGAGTGGGATTAGAAGTGGCTTGGGGAGTCCAATCACAAAAGGCACCCGAAGTGCTGCAACACAACTAAACTCATCGCGAGAGGACCTAGCAGAGAAGCTAGACCAACACTTTAAAATGTATTTTATATCCCGACATGTTAAAGTACGTGATCTACCCACTTTACTGATTTAATCCCTATGATAAATTCAAGATCATCATGACATAATACACCAAAATAAATGCATACATACTTTAAATGTATTACCCTAGAATTCTGTAAACATTATATCATGATGCTAAAGTTATATACACAAATATTTAGCAAAGAAACAAAGAAATGTTTTAACTATTGCATTAGAATCTATTATTTCATTCTGTAAGCAACACAATAGCCACAAAACTACAGCATTTTTAGCTCCCATTGGTATGAGATTTTTCATCACAACTATTAAATATGTAACTAAGCTAACTCAATACTTCCTAAGCGTAGATCCTAAAGTAAGTCAATTAAATAATGTAAGTCCTTCCCAAGACCTTCATATACAGTTGTACTCATTTTTTGCCTAATTTAGTTTGTCTGATCCAAATCCCTCATTAAAAACTGCTATATTATGATGGCTAGCAACCGAATAACTGAAATAATTGCTTTTATTGCTGAGAGTTACCTATCTGACACCACGCTTTCAACAGCTGGATTCATTTATGCCACAGGAAAGACCTCAGCCTTTCAGAGTCTGTGCTACAGTGGCCAAACGCAGAAGACAGAGCTTTTATTTATCTGTTTATTTTTGCCAAGACATCCATCCTTCCCGCTGCCTTTGGAAACATTATTGCCTCAGCTCAGGATATCAAATTACCTGGGGATTTCACCGAAAGCTGCACTCAATCTCCTAAAGACTTTAAGTATTTAAAGTCTGGGACAACCTCATCTGTAATTTCCTTCAAAGTGCATTGACACTGCGTAACTTCTTCAAGGACCACTTCCTAATTCCTTTATAATTAAGCTAAAAGCATCTTATCAATCTAAAAATTTGGTAGAACAAGTGCTGTAACTTCTAGTCCTTGTTAACCTTCGGTTAGACACAAGAAACCAAGGAAACCAGCAGGAAACGCTAATGGAAGCATTATTTGAGGGACTGGCACAGAGATGAGTCAACACAACTTCTAGAATTAAAAAACAAAACAAAGAACTCTTCGAAAGCTGTGTCACTTCAATGCTTATCTTGGATTAAACTCCACATTTTCCTCTCAGCATCAAAGTGCCAGGCCCACCACCGAGCACGGGGTACCAAAGGCTGTTCCAGCTCTTGTGGTGGTCATTGGCTGAACATCACCTTGGCAGAAGCCAAGGTTTCCACGCACACTCTGTAGTCCTAATGGGTCAGAGTCCTGTGGGCTGCCATCCCCTCCCGGTGGACAACCCACCAGCCCGGTGTGGTCACTGACTTCTGCAGCCTTCGGTTCTGGGCTTCCTGGAACCAGCAGAAAAGGCTTTGTGGAAAACTATCCATCCTCTCACCCTTCCTCCAAGGTACCCAAACCTTGGCTGTTCTTCATGCTCCCATAGGTCATGGCACGGGAGTTATTCTCCTCCTCTCCCCTGATGGCAGGAAGAAGCTCTTGACGTTTATTCAGCCAATTTGGAGAAAATGAGCAGCTTCACATCTTGCCGAGTCTTCAGTAGCCTGTTAATTTGGGCTTCACAGTCAAACAGAAGTCCCCTGTACCTGTGCAGGAACGCAGCCTCCCCTGAGAAGTGGTGAGCCCGCTTCCCGAGCCAGGTCCCACTGATGTAAGGGACACTCAGCCAGGACATTGGCTGGGGGATGCATCACGGACCCAGGAGATGCACCACACTCAAGGAGCCTCAGTGTTGGTAGGTCTGGAGCTAGAAAAGCAGAAGCAGCAGCTACAGAGGCACTGACCATCCCAGTCCTCCACCAGGAAGGGACTGGGGCAAGTTCCCAGTTCCAAAATGCTGTGCTGATGATCTCCAGGGCAGGGCTGCTCTTGGCACCGACCTCGCTCCCTACTCTCACAGAGCCCCTTCTTCAGCTCTCGCACCCACCAGCTGTCACAGCAGCTTCTGACCGTCATGCAGACCGTCTACAGCACATGACACAGAGGATCTGGTCTGATATTAAATTACATTGGTAATAATATACACTTTATTTTGAACTGTGTCACAAACATAAAATGCGTTTATTCGAAGACTGCCATGTACCACTTACCAAGAGCATTGCTGCAGTAGTCAACATTTTCATTTTTCCATCATGACTTTACAGCTCTATTTTAAAATTAAGTGACTCCACAATTTACTGGAAGCTAGGGTTACGTCTGGAGCTCCTGTGTCAAGCAGAACGTTTCTGGTGTGTAGCAGCACAGTCGGTTGCAAAGAACAGGCAAACAGGACGCGGTCAGTTACACCCTCCCCCATTCAACTCCTTTCTGATAATTACAAATGAGTGAATTGGCATCTCAGTATCCGTCACCCATCCTGCACCAGCATCAACCCCCTGAGGCTGCATCCCTGCTCCTGGCGGCACTGCCCGATGGTTGCCCTCATATCTCCTCATCGTACCGAGCACCCACCACCCATCTTACACAAGGTTTCACCTTCTGGCAGAGGAGCACCCACCAGCTGACCCTTCACAGCTATGGAGAGCTGGCCAGGCTAGCAAGGGGCCATGAAGAAACCTCAGGAGATACTCTGAAAACGCGGGCGTGGGGCATCCCACAGGGATGTGGGATCCTGAGGCTGCCCAGGCACCCTTGCTCCAACATTGGTACCCATCTGCCCCACTCCACGTCCACCTGAGAACCAGAAGAGCTTGACAGCAGTTTTGAAGGCCATCACACTCCTTCTGGCTCCCTCAAGCTGCTGCCCCAAGTTCAGACCAGCTCCCTGGCTGGAGAGGGACTGCGGCACCCTTCCCGAGAGCGCTGCTGCTACCAGCTCTCACTTTGAAGGAGAGAGTAAAAGTTCCTGAATTAAACCCAAAATTGCAGAGAACAAGCACGTGAGGGTTGTTCCTGTGCTCCTGATCCCAAGTGGATGAGCTGCTCTAACATATTGTCTCTGCAAACTTCCACCAGTATTTTAAAGCCCAGGTAAAACCTCCTCATAGATATTGCAGCACTTCACTGGTGGCTTATTAAAACCTGCTAAAAAAAATAGTGGAGTTCTCACACAAGGGTGGTACCTGCTCAGGTTTTAAATACACCCGGCTGTCCCAGCGAGCCTTCTTCTCGACGTGCTGGCCCATGGACCCATTGCTTTCCAACAGAGTAGAAAGACAAACGGCAGACACAGTTCTGGGCAACCAGCATGGCCAAGCAGAAGGAGAAGGGGAAAAAGGGGGGAAACGGTTTAGAAAATACTGCTTCATTTGCCACTGCACATCTTTTTTCCTTCCACAGCAGCCCAGAGCAACCTCTCCTGTTCTCGCATGGCATCTGCCCTCACCCTAGCCCTCCTGGAGCCGCAGTGAGCATCCTTCCCCCACACACTGGGCAGCCACAGCCGAGCCCGAAGGAAACCCCTCTCCAGAGCAGGCACCGAGGGTCCTGCTGAGGAGCCACGCCAGCGCGCTGCAGCAAGCACCATGGCCTGTTTCAAAGGTTCTTCTACAGCTGCTACATAAAATTAACAGCTTTAACATTCATATTTAAAAGAAAATAAAACCACAAAACAGCACTAAGTCTATAAAATGATACATATACATATATATATTATTTCAGTCAGGAATTCAACTACTGCACTGAAGAAAAAGTAGTGATTTTCCTTAAGTCAGTAACTAGCAGGTAGACGGCTGGGTGGAAGGATGGAGGGATAGGTGGATAACGGAAGGAGGGAGGAAATAACCTTTTTCACCATGAATCTGAAATGTAACCCAATAAATGCAGTGAATCACCAGCTCCCCGCTGCCCTGCACACGCTCCTGGACACCCGGCGAGGGTCCATCTGTGCGGCGAGTTTGGGCCAGCCCTTGAGCAGGTGCCCACCTCCCCATGGAGCTGGCTGCTGGCGAGGTGAGGCGGGATGTCAGCGCTGCCTGCCTTTGCGTAACCACATACAGCTCGGCCACGCCAAATCAACCAGGACCCGGTTCGAACCTGCCCCTTCCCTTCCTCCGCCGGGTCTCCTTGGAGGGAGCTGCCCTCCACACCGCTCCTGCTCAGGGCACTCAACCTATGGCTGGTGGCGAAGCCCGAGCGTGCCTCTGCCTGTGGTTTACAGATACTCCCCTCTCCAGCCCGTAAGAAAAAGGAGAGTGGTTTCAAAGACTTGTTTTCTTCTTTAACTGGTTATTTAGAGCTGTTAGGTGGTCCTGCTTCCCACCAGCCCCTATCGCTCACCTGCCTGAGAGCATCCCAGCACCTCTGCTCGCCGCCGACACCGGCGTCGGTCGCTCTGGAGGGAGGGCTCAGTCTCCAGTGCTGTTTTACGACGGTGAATTACGCCCAGTTGGAAAACATTTCTTAACACGAAGCCAGCGAGATATCAAAGGCGTACAACGGTACAGTAAATTATGTATGCCTGTGTTTTGTAGCAGGAATAAGGCTCCTGCCTGCTTCTGACAGAGCTGCGTTATGTAAATGCAGCAGCGCATCACAGAGGCTGCACTAAACCGGACAGTTACCACCTTCCTGGCTATTTCCATAAGCATGGGAAAAATACAGCATATACACAAATATATAGCATTTCCTTCATTTACATTGGCATTTGCATGAGAAAAACGATAGGAGATTTCTGTGAGAAGTTTTGTATGCTAATGAGATTTTTTCCAAGACAAAACTGTTACTGCTAACAGTTGGATACTCGCTTTGTTTTAATTATGCATGACTAATGATAGCTGTTTGGCTGTCTGACCACCAGATTGTCTGCTGTTGCCAAGGGAAAATCTTTCAAAATAGATTGACTGTTTTTCTGTTATAAAACAGAGTGCCTTCATCTTACATTTTTCCAAACTTTTGCAGGCATGAAAACCAAAACTTGAGTCAAACTCACCGGCGGGCACTCTCGTGTGCGAGGCCCCACCAAATTTCCACTGGCTTTGAATTTCACACGCTGTGCGACAGCAGAGCTACAGCCAGAGCTGCTGCAGGCACCGACGGGCTCCATCCGCCGGTACTTACAGAAGGTACCCCAGAAGGAGCACCGAGGAACGCTGCTGCCGTGGCTGAACACCTTACTGGGCCTATTCTGCATATCCACCTACATGCAAATACAGCTGCACTAACGAGCCCAGCCTCCTCTGGGGGCTCTGGCAGATGTAATGCTGGGAAAAACTGTGCAGCCAGTCAGAGCAAGAGATGTCTTTTCTGTCCAGTCGAAAAATATTGGAGAGAAGTATAAAGAAGACAGAATGATAGTTCCTGATTTGGCAGGATACGGGTGAGTGGGACCAGCTCTACCACCCACACAGCAACTCAGGGTGTGATGGGCCACCCCGACCAGCAGCCCAGCAATGTAGGGTGTGACGGGCCACCAGTAAACAACAATCCTGCAACGCAGGGTGTGGTGAAGCACTTGTGCGAAGCATCCCAGCGATGCAGGGTCTGATGGACAGCCCTACCAGCCACCCAGCAGTGCAGGGTGTGATGGATGGACCACCCCTACCAGCATCCTAGCAGAGATACTGAGCCCCAGCAATCACCCAGCCCCAGAAATGGTCACCCTGGCCCCATTCCCCATCTCCAGAGCTGCCTCAGCAGTGGGGGCTCGGGATGGCTGTCCCACACTCACAGCACGGTTGTGACATCTCTGCTACCAAGAGACAGAAGAGGGACTGCCTTAAGCACACACATCACCAAGTTGGCATCAAGCTTGGACTGGTGTCTGGGTTGAGCTGGAGAAAATGGAAGGTTTGAAAGTTTGAGGAGTTCCTCCCTCTGCTGCTGAGTGGGGCCTTTCTTTTCTGGCAAGTTCATGGATTTTGTACCGGCCGTCTCTGCCCAAAGGCTGAAAGGGAGCCAGAGCTGAAGAGGACTCTGAACTCCCCAGCTCAGCCATCGGGCAGTGCTTACGCAGAGGGGCATTTAACAGACCCTGCTCCCCATGGTGCTCCCGAGGAACAGCGTTCTCATGGGAGACAAGGCTTGTCTTTCAGCCTTAGCTTTGTGCATCACTTTAACTTGCAGACGAAGCACAGTATAGAGCCGGCAGCTCCAGTCCCAGCAGCTTGCAGATGGGTACGATCAATTAACCTGATTGATTAGTGCAGTGTTGCCTCATCGCAGGCGAGTCTGCTGCCGCTGCTGTCACCTGCAAAACCTCACTGAATTTATCCAGTTGTGGCCACCCAGATCAACCCGCCCTTGCCTTCACCCTGCTCTAATTTGGACCCCTCTAGTTCTGGAAAAAATTGTTTATTTCTGGAAAAAATTGCCTGGCCCTGCACCGGGGGTACCTGCAGGCGGTGAGGCCCCTGGGGAGGAGATGCTCTGCATCACTTATTCCTTCCCACCAAGAGAAGAGCCCTGCTGTGGAGGGGGTGAAAGAGAGCATCCTTTGAAAGGATGCCCCGTGATGTTAAAATGTGCAGGAGTGGCAACTGGCACGGGCCAGGACTGTGCCAGGGAGAAGGAATAATTCAGGAAAGCCTCCCAGCGAAGAGTGGCCTGGGACAAACTGGGACACGGGAGGAGCACGAGCCCCCCTGTGCCCTTCCACCTCCAGCCTCAACCCGAGCTGAGATGGCTCCAGACCGACTCCTGGATTCCGATTCCTTACTGATTCCTTGTTTTGTTAGCTCCTCTGCGTAACATCTGAAACATTCGCGATCGTTTAAAATGATAAATTATTTTAATTTGCTCTGAATGTATTTATTATTACTGCACAGACAAGAGGCAAGCGCCATAATGTGCTTGTTTAATAATTGGCAGGGATTTGGAATGTGAAAGCCTTACCCAAACAACAACTTCATTTTATGAGGGGGTGTGCACACATGTCTGCACGTTCCACAGTCACACTGCAGAGGGAGAGGAACGGAGCTTCACGTACCCACATCATTTATGAGCCTGAACGGCACAAGAATACCAAGAGAGTATGGAAGTCTGGAATTTTACCTTTTAAAATCATAAAAGAAAGAAGAAAATTTTTATATTTATTCCACCACCTGTTCCTCCATAGCCGTGGCTGCATTTAGACAGGGGTGCACACAACCACATCCAGCGCTGCGCAGGGACGGGCATCAGAGGGGCTGGAATGCTGGAATATATACATATATAGCATCTTAAAATTTAACTGTGCTCTTCCTATCAGTGTTGCAAAACTCTCATTCCAGATGCCCAGTTCTCAGTAATAGGAACGACAACTGAGGGAGAACATTTGGCAGACGCGTCACCCGCTTGCCATCCCCACGGTTTGGCAAAGACTGTTGGCGACAAAGGGCATCTCTCCTGGGAAGAGAGGGCAAAGCCAGTAAGCTAGCCCCAATCCCCAAAAGCGACTAACCCCCTTCAGCAATTTAAAGATGGATTAGGCAACTTCATCCATCCCCCTGGGGACCTGGACAATTTCGGAGACGAAGCCTGCTTGACCTAGCTCAAGCCACACAGGCACCTTCAGCCACTGTGACCAGAACAGCTGGCTGCTCCTCAGGACCATCGATCTGGAAATCCACGGGATTTCATAGCTCAACAAGTGTTGGCAAGGAGCCTGCACAACGTAAAATCCATGACAGCGACCATGACGCTGTAGTTTCAGTCTCAAGTGCCTGGAGACAGGGAAAACAGAAGCAGGAACTGGAAATGGTCCCAGCAAGGTTTTGTTTGGCCACGACTCCCCTTCACCCATGGCAAGGCATTGATGGGCTTCACTGGGAAAGGGGAGGTCCTTTGACCTTTTGGTCAGCACGTCTGAAAGCCAGAGAAGCAGGAGGTATGGCTTCTGCTGCCAAACCTCTCCAGCCTAAATGGAGACCATCCCCATACCAGACTCTGATTTCTGAGACTCTGGCATTTGGTACCCCTGATTGGATCTAGATTAGAAAAAAGAATGTTAGGTGGACATCTCTCCCCTGAACTGTCACCACTCATCAGAGCAGTCATGGTGGAGGATGGGGAGCATCTCAATTTCCAATGCATGAAAAGAAGATGATGTGCAGCTGGGGAATGGTGAGAACTGCAAAGCTCCAGGGAGACTGAGTTGTGGGTACCACACAAGGAGCAGCATCTCTCCAACACAATGCCCCACCTGCCTCCTGTGCCACCCTGGGGTGTCACAGCCCAAATGCTCGGTACCTCTCAGGGGAGACAGAAGTCACACTGAAGCAGCAGCTCACCCAGACAAGGACACCCAGGAGCTGCTCGTCCCATTCCCCATGGGAGAGGGAGAAGATGGCAGCTTCTTCCACCAGTGAGGAATCTTGTAGAAAATAAATTGAATAACTCTCAAAGCAACCAGTGGAAGAGAGACGATGTTTCAGATCAGATGGCACCATGTGCCCAGAACTTCTAATATCACTAAAAATGTACCAGTAAAGCAGACTCCTAGACAGTGCTCCTCTGCAGCTGCCCCTCCTGCTTCACACAAAGAGTTTGAGGACCACCTCAGCCCCCAAGGCAGGGGAGAGCGTGACCGTGCATGACAGACCTGAAACTCTCTGAGGTGGGAAGAGAAGCAGCCAGCCCACACGCAAAGAACGCTACATTTAGAAAACAAACACAAAAACTCCAAACCTCCTGACCCACGACCAAAAAAGCCAAGTCTTCTCCTCTCATCACCCTTCTCAGATGCTGGCTGCCCTGAACCTCAGATAAAATTCTCATGTAATGGCCAAAAGAGACTGCTGTGGCCGAAAATAGGTGGATGAAGGTCAATCCACCTGTTACCAAGGCTGGCCTGGAACTGGTCCCTGGTTTTCCCAGCCAGTTTGACTCGGCCATCACAACCAGTTACCTGCTCTACAACTTCCACCACTCCTGCTCTTCAATGAGCCTTCAGGAACCTCAACCCAATGGATGCCAGCTTGAGGTTTAACTCTTTGCAGTGCAGAATTCACATTACTTCACACAATCAAGAGCACACGGTTCATAAAGGACTCCATAATCACACAGTGGTAAATCTTTTGGCTTTTTTTTTAAATATTTCAACTTCTAAAACTTAATTTCCTGTGATTACACAATATGGAAATGCTGTCTGGTAAACTAGCTCTTGTTAACCACGAGCTTTAGGAAAAATAAAATACAGGAGAAATTTTGCTTGCTAGAGAAAGCCATTTTGATCACCTTGGGGTTTGTACATTTGGATTATCTAAGGGGATTTTTTATCGATGGGGTCTGGAGGAACCCGTTCTGGAGGAACATCAGCCATAACCTGGCTGAGCATCAGCACGGGAAGAGGGAAATTCTCCCGTATTTCTTCAGGAAGGAGGAACGCCCCTGGCTGCAATCCCGGCCAGCTCTCCGGGATCCCACGGCCAGCGGGAGGGGGACGGAGCAGCCCCCACCAAGCGGAGGTGGCCTCAGTCCTCCCTGAGCATCCATCCCTCGGGCCCCAGCTCCACTCCGGGGGCAGCGAGGCGCAGGTCACCCCCGCCTGCCCGGAGCAATTTGCCCTGCATTTGTCACCTCTCAAACGCTGCTGCTCCAAAATCGCCACCTCTGGGCTACAGACGGGCTGCAAACCTGCAGGGACCCCTCCCCGGACGGGGGGGTCTCGAAAAGGGGCACCAGAGAAATCCAGGTCTGAAAGCACCGACTCTGTTTCTACCCGTATTTCTACAGGTTTACAACATCACAATTTATTCTTTTGATAAAATAATGGTTTTGTACCTTTCTCGTTCCTTCCTCAGGTGTTCTCATTAAATCCTAACTGATTACCTGGGAAGAATGTAGAAAAGATGCAGGACAGAATTATACTTCCACAAATCAGCATTTTCCCAACATTATTTTGCCACAGAAAACAACTGCATTGCCGGTATCGTTTCTTATAACTTCAACAAACAGTGCACAAAAAGCCTCGGGGCTGGGGGGGACCAGGCACTGGCCAAAACCGGGCAAAGAGTGGCCCGAGCAGCGAGGACGGGGCGTGGGGACACCCCGGGGACACCGCGAGGGGTGGGGGGGTCTGGCCGGGCAGGGGGACACACGCTTGTGGCTTCGCTTCTGCGGCACCAGAGAAACGCTGCAGGTGTAACTTGATTAATTACACTTTTATGAGAATTAACTATTTTAAAAGGAGGGAGCTGCACCACTTCTCTTACTTGGTGTTAAGGCTTGGAGGCTTTTGCTGGGAAACCTCGGGGGTTTGGGGAGTTTATTCCTCATCTTTAGTAACGACAATGAAAACTTCATGTGAGCACCGAGACCAGAGCTTGGCTCCCTCAATCTGCCACCCTGCTCACTAAAAAAAGGCTCTGTGCTTTATTTCCCCATATTTTAGCTCAAAATGAGACATGCAAGTACAAGCTGACCCCCAGCTCGGGGCAGGTAACCCTGTTTATCCACACCCCAAAGCTGGGTCGGTCTGTAACGGAGCCCTTGCTCAGGGGATGCCTCCACCCAAAAGCGCATCACATAAATCACCCAAATCTTCTTGCAGCCAAGAAAACGCTGACTCAAAGCCTGGGGAATTACTCCCATATTCTGGCATTAATTATTAAAGACAGGGATAGCAGATGCTTTGAGCACGGGGCTGCCTTTGTAACGGAGGGGACTTCTGAAGACCCCTCACCTGAGGACAGATAAAAGGGGAGAAGCCCGAGGGCGCTGGGGGGAGGATCAACAGGTGCCCGCGGCGGGGGGCTGGTGGCCATCCTGCCACCACAGCCACGGCACAGCAATCGGGATGCTGCACCCTGCAGTAACTGCGAGGGGCTGAATCCCGACAGCACCCAGCTGGAAAGGAAAAAAATCCTCCTCTCCAAACATCCAAAGCACTTCTCCAGCCGATGGGAGTCTATTTAAATAAACGGCCGGCTGCCAGTTCTTAGGGTGCTAATAGCAATTATTTTAACGTTGTGAATATCCAGCGAGGAGCAAGGCAGGAGGAGCAGCGAGGACGTGCAGGGAGAGAGCGAGATGAACAGCTCTGCCCATCCTCTGGCGCTCTCCCGCAGCCAGCCGGCATCTCCCCTCTCCCGCTGCGGCTCCAGCCGAAAACAGAACAAACTGTTCCAAAGCGAGCCTAGAGAAGGCACAAGAAACGAGAGAAGTTCACCCCAGAACAAGAAGGAGGGATAAAAGGGATGGAAGGCACAGTGTTTCACCATCTACTCGCTCTGCTCCGGAGTTTGATGCCGATGTTTACGTTCCCTTCGGCAGCGCCTCCTCACGGAGCAGACCCCCTCCCTCCCCCGCGAGCCCCCATAAGGTTTTAATCTCATGGCTCTGCTTTCCTTTATGTAACCCATCCAGCTGCACCGACACCCCGCTTCAAACAGTCTCAGGCCTAGAAAACTGCAGGTATTCCCACCGAAACCCACCAGGAGGTAACCCCCGGAGCAATGCCACGATTTTTGATGAAGGTAGTTCTGAACGTAGATTTGTTTACGTCCTCGTAACGCTTAGTGCTGGCTGAGCATCTGCCCCCACTGCCCCTGAGCTCACCACGGCTCCCTCTCCACCACCGTTAAGACTGAAACAGTACAAAAAAAAAAAATAAAGTTTTATTTATTCCCTTTGATCCCCTGGTTCCACAGGCAGAAAGCACGAGAGCTTCAGGACATCTCAAAATACAGACTGTAATTGAGGGATCGGTAAAAAATACTTGTCAGCTGCCCTACATAGACATCTACTGTATTTTCAGTAGCTACTACAGCAGAAGCAGGCTGACTTGCCGTGAAACGATTCCAAATTCCTCCCGAAAATGCCTCGTGCAGTATTTCACAGACGACTACGGGATCATTAAAAATGCATACGGCTAAAATACTCTGTAATCTGGAGACCTGAGTGACACCCCCGACAAAAACAATATTGCCAGAGCCTTCGCTGCTTAAAACTACTGCCAAATAAATGGGAGATTTATCACAAGCACAGAGGTTCAGCCCACTGCGATCCTATTCCAGATAATGAGAAAACCTATTTTTCTGGAGCTATAATAATATTATGACAAAAGTGCAATGTGTGAATAGAAAGTTAGACTGGGGGGGTTGGGGAGGGGGAGGAAATAATCAAATCAAGGCAGAGGATTACTGAACTCAAATCAGAAAGAAGGATTCAAGCAGATTAACTACCAGTACGACTACTGGTAAACAAATTGTGCTCCAGTCAACCCGGCTGACGAGAAGATACGGGGAGAGCGAGGTTCGTTAGGAGAAGCAGTAACCGAGCTCCGGTAAAGCGTGTCACCTCCTAATGGCGCAAGGCTGGCTTCCCCCCCCTCCTCCCCTTGGTTAATCGCCGAGAAATAGGAAAAAACGTACAAAAATAAGCCAACACTTCTTGACAGCGATGCTGAAGCGGGGGGAGGGGGAGGAGGCGAAGTCGGAATCGATGTC
>VZRU01008510.1:764551-799172 GCA_013398155.1 Pedionomus torquatus
GGTGTCAGGAATCACTCCCGGCTCCGACCCTTCTCCTCCCCCCTCTTGGGATTTAATAAAAATTCACCCCTTTGCCAGCAGCGGCTTTTGGGGCCGTGGCGCAGGGAAGCACCCCCAGAGCTCCCCGGTGAGGTTTCCTCCTCCCTGGGGGCTACTGCCATTCCCAGTGGAAGCAGCCAGCCCCTTCTGGATTACAGGACCAGCCACTCCAACACTTGGGGAGTTCCACTGCCTAAAATTCTACCAGAGACATTCACCAATAGCGGGGAAAGAAGCGATCAAAAAAAATTTAGATATTAGGAAGAACTTCTGTGGTGAGAGCCTGGCCCAGGTTGCCCCGAGAAGCTGTGGCTGCCCCATCCCTGGAGGGGTTCAAGGCCAGGCTGGAGGGGGCTTGGAGCAACCTGGTGTGGTGGGAGGTGTCCCTGCCCAGGGAACAGGGAGTTGTCCCTTCCCAAGTCCAACCATTCTATTTCCCTTTAGACACACAAAAATTAGCGTCCTTTATTCCTCCTGTGGCCTTCTCCAGCGTGTTAAATGCACGCTTAAGACACTGTCAGCTGCTGACAACCCCCACAGAGCGAGGAATCCTGCTTGCTCCGTCTGGTTACCCAAACGCCCACTTCCAAACCCTTCACCACGGGACAGGAGGCTGCAGCTCCCTGGGAGCAGGCTGACTCTCCCACAGGAACCCTTCTCCTCCCCTGGCTTCCAGAGCCATTGCACAAGCGCTGGGCGGTTGCCTAAGGGGAATCGCACGGCTGCTGTGGCACTGAGGGCAGTTCTGAAAGGTTCTCACAGTAATTCACGCACATCTGGCCAATACAGTGTCGTAATTGTTCCTGCACAGCGGCACTGCCAGCCCGTGGTACAGCGCCCACTCATTCGCCCGCGGCACGTTCCCTTTCATCGGCTGCCACACAGCACCCATTTTTCTTCTTCCTGCTCACAATTTGCATCAGAAGGATTCGAGAGTAGAATGTTCCAAACGAAAGTCTTTCATAATCGTGATACTATCAATGCTCGCTCTTTTGATAAGCCTGTACTCCTTCTCCTGTAAGATTTACCCTTCTCTACCGCATCCCCTTGCATTACATCTTTCCAGCTGCCAAAAGCAATTCCAGCGTACACAAAAGGGAATTCTTCCTCTCCTCTTGCAGCACGTGGTACCAGAGAGTTTCCTTGGAACAGCAAGAGAGGGAGGAAGAGAAAGAGATTGGCTCTCAGATCCTGGATGGGGAAGACTCGTCAGTGTTACGGTTATAACACAGCAAGGCCTTTTTAATGCCAAACCCAAGTGCACAGGGAGGCAGCTCTCTCCGCTCACACACCCGCGACTGCTGCAGGCTGCAACGCCCCTCCCTTGGGACTACAGCAGCAAGAACTTCCCGCAAACACGAGCCAAACATGTATCAAAAACAGCATCAGGAATATTTCCGAGGCAACCCCACGTGTTTTGAAGCGGGCTCGTCAACATGAAATGGGCTCGCCAACAACAGGACGGACTCCAGCTGCAAGCCTCAGCTCCTTTTCCTAGCGGGGAGTTGTTAATACCAGGTCCCACATCTCACGTTGTCCCTCTCCCACATTCAAAGACACACAATCTCCCTTCGGACCTTTCCAGACACACATCCTTCTTGCAGTCAGCAATCACTAAACATCACGTGCCAAGCAGCTGTGAATGCCCTGTCTGCGTAGCTCTTGGACATCATTTTCACCATCATACATCAAGTTCTGTTGCCAGCAGCGCTGAAGAAGTTCCCCAAATACTGCAACCTCAGAATGTTTTCAGAGGGACCTCAGTAACCCAGTGGTTTTGGTCTCAATTTCTTCTCTAAGATTTCACCTGCGGTGGTATCTCAGCTTCAAAAGCCATTTTCTACAACTATCTAGAATCCCAGTGCAGTTGAAGTTAGCAGGAACCTTCAGAGGTCATCTTCTCCAACCCCTCTGCCCCTCTGGGTGCCCAGAGCCATGTCTATCAGCTTTTGAATACCTCCAGAGATGGTCACTCCACAACCTCTTCGATGCATTCCCTTCCAGTCAGCTTATGGCTCTGCTTTGGATCCCGTGGGGTATCTTCCCCATGCTCAGGTACATAGATATATACAATATGTGTCAATATCTGCCCCAATTCTCACAGAACCTTCATGGTTGGAAAGGATCTCTGAGATCACCAAGTCCAACCATACACACACAAAAATCCCCTACAACCTCAGCCACTGGAGATGCCCCAAAGTGCCATCTCTACATGTTTCTTAAATCCCTCCAGGGATGGTGACTCCATCACCCCCCGGGGGAGGCCCTTCCAGTGCCCGACCACCCTCCCAGTAAAGTCATTCTTCCCAGTATCTAATTTGTACCTCCCCTAGGGCAACTTCAGACCATTTCCTCCAGTTCTGTCGCTATTCACTTGGGAGAAGAAACCAGCACCCACTCAGATATCATCATCAAAACCTTTATCTCCTTTTCTGAACACTGGACTTGCGAGATCCTGCGTTTAGATCTCTTGAGTACTCTCCCAAATCCTGTGCGGGAATGAAGCTGGGTCCAACAAACCAACCAGCTCAGCCTGACAACAAATGCCCACCCAAAGCACCAGCACAGCCTCGGCACAACAGCAGCAACAGATGAAAGAGTGAAGTTCAGAGAAATTTCTGTTGAGAAGGTTTTGTAGACAATACACAGATGACAAACCACGCACCAGCATCTGCCCTACTTCAGTGGGCCCTGAAGACCTTTCCGTTGCTTTTCCCCCATCCTCCTTCTCCCAAGGCTGCGTTCAGTTAAAGAGCCACCTCCTTTGCATGGCTTCAATCCCACTACCCTGAGAAGAGCATCACAAGGGCTTCATCCTCCTTCTTTTTCCCAGGCCGTTTTCTTCACCCTCCAGAACAAGTGATGATTGCCTTACCTTCCCTCTGCCGACAACACTTCTGGCTCACCCAAGCTAACAAGCGCTGTAATCCCTCCTCTGCTGCAAAAATAGACCCTGCTGCTATTTCCCAGGTGAGTCCGGACTTCACTGATTTTCACGTTAAGCATTTTGGGTTGGGGAAGGTGAAAACCAAACCAAACTGAACCAGAAAGTCCACACCTGTTTCTCAAGGCTTTCTGCTCTTCTTTTTATCTCACCCATGCTATGGGCCTGAACTAGATGTCATTCTTTTTATACCAAAACATAATAATGAAAAAAGGAGAGATCAGAACCATCTGTCGTCCTTCAGACTCAGAGCCTAGAGAGAAACGGGGCTCCTCCTGTAACACACGCAAAGTATTTCTGTTACAGCTGCTCAGACAACATCAGCCAAATCAATCCATTTTTGAGGCAGAACGTTTATGAACGCGTCTGTGATCCCCAGGGCTATTTCTAAGACTTCAGGGGAAACACCTTTCCAAGCTATGAATCAACTGCAAAAACTGTTGCGTTGGGATCAGGAGGAGGGAGACACAGAACCCCTTGGGAATCAGGGGTTTATATGTGGAAAACTTCACACAGCTGCCTCGTGTCAGAAGCCCTTTGAACATTCTGGTGCGTTAAGTACATGGATCATCCAGAGAGAGATGTGATATTATAGTCGAGATCTAATTTTAGGGAGAGCTCTGTAACCTTTAATGAGTCACATGCTGCTGGTTTTACTTGACCTTACCAAACAATCCAATAATTTGCTCCTCTTTGAATAAGCAGGACAAAGGACATTTCCTCAACAACGTTCTATTAACTTCACGCCAGATCATATAAATCTCAGTCAACAACAGCCGAGATGAAGCTTTCTGTTTTGTTTTGTTCATTTTTAGATTCATCTCCCTGGTTTTCATGCTATTTGCAGATCAATGGAGAAAAAGAGCAGGTCAGGAGTCAATAGCAGTGATGCCAATCAGTGCTGCTCTAGAGACTGGGTTCTTTCATCTGAACCTTCCCCACCTCCTCCCCAGCCTAGGAAGCTTGTGGGGGGAAGAAAAAAACATCTCACAGCAGATGTGTGCATAGAGAGGAAATATTTCCATGGAGGGAAGGCAGAAATCTCTCACACTAGCTGCTTCTCTGAAGTGCCTTTGGCTGTTTTAGCACGTTGGTTTCACCTGTAAGAGCCAGGTACTTCCAACGTAGTGAGGGTGCAGCCACGGGACACCTCTTGTGATTCAACCGCATGTTTTTGTTCAGAGCCATTTAGAAAAGCTGAAATTATTTGTTGTTTGCAAGTATTCGTTTAGCAGTTTCCACAAGTATTTAAGACTGATTCACAGACTTCACACTTGGCTTTTTGCTTCATTTCCTCTGTGTGTTTAGCTCTCCTGGAACTGCTCCCTCATCCAGCGACAAACCATGGAAGCGGAACCACCAGAATAATCTCCGGGAGAACTGGTACTTTTGGTCTGCATCCCACAGCCGGCGTTCCCGGGGGGAGAGGGAGCAGGCAGGGCGAAGAGCACCCACGGGCTGTTGGCACCAAGGCAGGTTGTCCGTCCTGCCCGGGTGCAGGTACAGGACTTTGGTGGAACAATCTGCTCGGGGGGACCCCTCTCGCTGACCCAACGGTTGTTAGCGGTGGTTCCTTCCAACCCAAACCATCCTGTGATTTTCCTGTGAACTTTGGGCAGTGCTTACCACCTGCCAGCTGTCCAAGGGAGTGGGCCAAGGAAGTGGGTCCATTTCTACGTGTTTCACCATCAGCTGCAAACGTGCACACCGTATTCCGAGTTCCCGGTGCTTTCCCAGCAGCAGCATTCTCCAGGCATCTCACTTAAAACTTCACTTCTTTCTTCACGCTACGGTGACAGATGGTTTTCCACCCCATAATGTCATTCATGGCTCCAATCAAAATCTTTCTCCACAGCTCTTTGAGAATCAAATGGGCAATTTCCATATACACGTTTGTTTGCTTTGAGATTGGCATTTCTGAAAGCGTTCAAGTATTTCTACCTCGTCGCCAAATGACTTTGGTCGGGAACATCAGCCAGAGCACCCGGATCCCAACCTGATGTTTGCCATTATATCACCCCCAGTGATAAAAAACTTTGTTTCTGCTGCCAAAACAGATGACAGGCACTTTAAACTGGAGGGAAGAGGGAGGAGGAGGTGAGGAACAGCAAGGACACGGTTGGGACACAAAAAAAACAAAATGAACAAAAACCCCAATCCCCTCTGCGCTGAATTTTCAGAGTCATGTTTTGTGTCCCAATTCACAAAAACTTTGGAATTTTGAAACATTTTTACAATGGGTGGAGAACAGCAGAAACTCACTTAGTGGTAACAAACAAAGCATTCCCAGGGTAAAACTGTGTAATTTTATTTGAAAATCTCTAAGAATATATATTTATTTTTTTTTAAAAAATGGCAGAGACCTCAGGAAACGCAGGCCCAGCCCTTTCAGGTTTTTAAAGAAAAGGGTTTGTACGTCTCCCTCCCCATATCTACTTCCTATTTTTTAAATCTCTTATACACGAGAAATGGAAGTCATGATTTGCTCAAGTACTGAAAACAACAGAAACCTCCTTTTCAGTAAGTACCTCTTTCACAGATAACTTCAGAATTCACGGCACTACGGCAGGCTTTTTTTTTTTTTTTGCTAATAGGATTGAAAGCAAATGCTGAAATCTCCATAAAATGCATTTGCCATTTTCTGCACAGCCCGTTACGTGACTATGTACAGAAGTGCCAGTAAAATACTCTACAGAATTATTTCCCCTGCTTCAAAACCCGGCAGAATCCCGGTGTGCTATCATCTAAGCTGGCACCTACAAACCATAAGCCAGGAGTTCTATCAGCACCAGAACGAATGGACTCTAATTTCCATAGATTTGAGTCGTCGCCTTATTTGAGTTTTTAAATTGACAGAACAAGGCTGCAGAGCGAGCTCAGCCCATATTAGACAGCAGAAAAATGCACACAATAACCAATTCTCAAAGGAGGAGCGAATCCATGGTACCTATTTATAAAACACAGGCTCTAATTATACCTCTCAGACTCGAGGCGTTCATGTCACTCCTCAAGATTCTCGCACGTCTGAGGAGACTTGACTTGTGCTGCATCCCTCCCACCGCCGGGGAAGGCACACACCCCACGTGTGCGGCGAGATGCACCGAGGCAGGAGGCTTTTCCACCCAGTCATTTCCAGTGATGGACAGACCATCACTCGAGCAGGAACTCAACAGAAAAAAGAAAAAGAAAAAAAAAAAAAAAAGTGGCACAATTTCTTCTTTATCATCCCCAGAGGTGGCAAGAAGAGCAGAACTGACGCAGCACCTCATAAATCAGCTTTCTTAACCCAAGAGGAGTGTGGAAATGCTGCGCTGATGGAAGATGCTCCTCCTGAAACCCAGACCCTCCAAGCCTGAGAGAAGGGCTCCAGCATGGCTGGGTTCTGGGTTGGCTCGACCAGCCCTCGGTGGGATAAGGCTGTGCACGGCACAAGGCTATCAATAAAACTTTAGTCATATGTGGGTGAATGAAAACATTTTCTTCACCATATGGTACACCATGGAAATAATTGCCAAATGACAGAAGCTCGCTAATATTGATGCCAAATACATAGATAATACTGTCAACTTGCGATCAGCCTACATCCTCCTATTTTAAGACACACAAGTGAGCGCAGTTTGAAAACATCCACGAGAAGCTGCAGCCTGAGGAGCTCTGCAAAGGCTCAGGTTCCCAACCTGCCTCGAAAGCAACGGGGGTTTTTAATTGTTCAGAGCTCTTCGATTCACAAAGGCAAGGAGCAGAGTCTGTCGTGTGAAGGGGCAGCTTTCAAATAAATTCCAGAAAAAAGAAGCCCCAGTAAGTGACAAGACACCAGCATCCTGCCCTACTGGAAACAGACCTTCTTCTGGCTACTTCTGCACAGCGAGGAAATATTCCCCTCCTCAGGTCTGGAAGCGGAGCAGAGGAAGGAAATCTGGAGTTTGTGGTGCATCAATTTGCAGCTTTCTGTGCTCCAGACAAGTCAAGGCACTTACTTTAACAGCGTGGTGTAATGCTTACAAACAAAATGCTTTTTCAGTGTTAAGAAAACGCACGAACATTTTTCAAGCATCCTCGCTGCTAATATAAGACCATTTTAAGAGCCTAAGGATTATATATGCAGCGTGTTTTGAGCTCATAAAACAAACCATAGTTGTTCCTTTGATATTTTTCAGACTGGAGACGTGCAGAGCAGTCATTACCAAAACTATCAGACTTTAAATCACATTTCCTAACCGAGGCACTTGCATTTTACAGTGGCTCGTGTTGGGATCCCTCAACTGCTGCAGCCAGAGATTATAACTTGGAAAAGACAGGACGTGCTACGTGTCAGAACTTAACAAGTGTGGACAGTCTGTGAGTCTGTGCTCAGCAGCCCAGATCATTCCTTCGTGTCAGGATCTCATTTATTCATCAGGGAGCGTTTTGTCTAAATAACCTCTGACGTCTCACGCAAGTGTTCTGACCTTGGGAGAACGGCACCATACGCTCCCGTGCCTCGCAGGGTGGAAGGACAGGGACGGCAAAGCCAGATGGATCGGAAGAGTAGGGATGCTGGGATGCTCTCCTTCTTGCCTGATGATCAACGTGCCTGTGGTGGGCCTGAAGGCAGGGCAAAAAACCTCCACCGGGATTACAATGATCAACCCTACCCTCCTTATTGAAACAAGGGGACCCTACCCCCTATTTTATGACCAAGAAAACAAAAAAAGGGAAATAAAAGATGATACTGTTTTTTCTGTCCCAGAGCATGACACACGTGCTTCCCTCTGGGGCACAGTCATCGTCAGTATGGTAATACGAAATCTCTGGTTTTTTGGTTTAAAGCACACTCAAGAGTATACACTAGTTGTCTGGAAATACGAGAGCCTGTCACATGCAAATTACTCATCTGAAAGCATTATTCTTTAATTCTTTAGGTTAATCAAAGCAATATATACTCACAATACATATTCCAATATACACTCACACCCCACCAGCCACTCTTGTTGGTGTCCCCTGGAAGATCTCTAGCTGCCTGATGGAGCGTGTTGGCCCTGCTGGCCTGGGGTGCCTTGGGTACCTCCTACCCCACCGTGAAACCCTCCTGCGAGCCCATAGCCCCAGGCAGCCTCATCCAGCCCCAGCTCTGGGCAACAGGTTGTACTGGACACCCTGCAGATGTTCCTCTGAGGCATCTCCACGTCCTGTTTCTACAGTCCAGGGCAGCCCCAAGGCAAGCCAGAGCCCGAGGGAGCAACAGGAGCCAGGCACCGAGCCATTGCCAGTGACCACCGGTCACAGCACTGAATCCCTGAGCCGCCGAGCATCCGTCCCAGAGCAGCTTCATCTCCTTAGCTTTTGGAACAGCTTTCTTTACAAGAAATGTTTCACAGGAAAAAAACAAGCTTCCTAAAATCAAGTAGATTTCCCTAATGCTCTTCCCTTATTCACAAGGTCTGTTCTCTGCTAGCAAAAGGAGCAGCGACACGATACCAGATGAGCTTTTAAAAGGAGCAGGGAGAGGATTTATTTTTTTCCCACATGCAGCACACTGGATGGAGGATATGAAGACCACTGATCTCAGCATATCACATAAACCCACCTGATAAATTGATTAATGTGATGACTTCGTATTATCATACTCTGCTCTCTATTTGATTTACATGTATAATTTAGCTTACTCATTTAATCTTGTTAATAAAATATCAGATTGGAAGTCTGTGTGGATTGCATGTTTTCTCCCCAGGTATTAAGATTAAAAACCCAAGGAATCTCCAGATAATGACTTTATAAACCTCTGAGCAACGGTACAAAGAAATACCTTATAGTGCTTCCATAATTGACGCCTGAATCCCTGCGCCTCTGGGCTCTATCGGACACAAAATTTGCATCTCGGTGGTTTCTTTGGGCTGCCAGTGGGCGCTTCGGCACCGGGGAGGGGTGGCCGAGGTGGGCATCATCCCGCCATCGGAGCGGCTGATCGCTTTCCTGAGAAATCAATCTCTGCTTCTCAGGGCGCTGTTCAGTGGAAACGCACTGGGATCCAATCATAAGAATAAAGTCATGACATTACTCGGAAAAACACATGAATAAAGCAATGAAAATAAAGTCACTGTTGGCCACGCTTATGGTCAAGAACAGAAATGGAATTTCACGGTCGCAGTCTCGGAGACCAATTATCCTTCTGAATCTGGAAGGATTTGTCTGAGAAGAGATGCAAGAGCAGAACAAACAGAGCCACAAACTACCCGCTACGACCCGGGATGTATCTCGCCCATCTCGTGCAAGCAGCACGGCTCCGCTCTGGATAGTCACACTCCTGCCTCCCCCGTGTTACAAGGATACTGTAGCTGCCACGGAAATGGAAATAACCGCGAGAAATGAAGCACAATCTGCTCGGATACGGCAGACTTGCAAAATAAGCTTAATCCATCAAACAAGTACACCTTGCCCGTGCACATACTGCTTATTTCCACCTGGAGTCCTGTGTCCAGCTCTGGAGTCCTCAACACAGAAAGGACATGGTACTTAGAACGGGTCCAACAGAGGGCCATGAAGATGATTAGAGGGCTGGAGCCCCTCTGCTGTGAGGACAGGCTGAGGGAGCTGGGGCTGTTCAGCCTGGAGAAGAGAAGGCTCCGGGGAGACCTTGGAGCAGCCTTCCAGGATCTGAAGGGGCTACAGGAGAGATGGAGAGGGACTCTGGGTCAGGGAGGGGAGGGACAGGACAAGGGGGAAGGGTTTTAAACTGGAAGAGGGGAGATTGAGATTGGATATCAGGAAAAAATTCTTTCCTGTGAGGGTGGTGAGGCACTGGAAGGGGTTGCCCCGAGAAGCTGTGGCTGCCCCATCCCTGGAGGGGTTCAAGGCCAGGCTGGATGGGGCTTGGAGCCACCTGGTGTGGTGGGAGGTGTCCCTGCCCAGGGCAGGGGGTTGGAACACAATGATCTTCAAGGTCCTTTCCAACTTTAACCATTCTATGGTTCTCTGATTCTATGATTTCTCCTACCTCAGATATTCGTATGCATGGGTGGACACACAAATGTATGGAGAGATGCAAAGCCATACCCGCAGCCAGCTCTGTCCCAGCGTAACGTGGAGGCTTCTGCCGAAGGTGGCAAAGAGAAGACAACCCGCTTGAAAGGCTGAGTTTTGAAGAAAAGCTCTTCAACATCACTTGAAGGCAGTAATTCTTACTTGCTCCCAAAAGCCTGGCAGAACCCCTGTATGACCCCCGCCAAGGAAGCAGACTCACTTGCACATTTTAAAATAGTAAACCTAAATGCAAAACCAGAGGAACCATAAAAGACTGAGTCAGGTACTGTTGTCCTAATAGGGAACGTCTCTGCTGACTGCAACAAGAATTTTTAAAATGACTGTTTTTCAAACTGAAATATCAATAACGTGCCTGACCACAGCACCACAGAACCTACCACAGACACCTCTTTAAGCTTTAGCATAGTTTTTATCCTCCTGGGTTGTTTTTTTTTTTTTCAAGAAAATGAGTCTTATGTCACCAGACACGTTTGTATTTGCGTGTCTATCTGCTGTTTATGTGTCTATGAGCTGCTTTGAGACTGGTTGACTGATTTCAGTCACATTTGACACAAAGAAAAAGGCCTAAACAATAATGCGTTGATAATCAGCGTTATGAAGTTGAGCAGTGGCAGACGCTCCATCAGCACTTCAGCTGGCAGAGAGAAAACCTGCAGCATCAGCCTGTCCTTCATTAGACACAAGAATTCAATCTCCAAATGCAAAGTCACGGGAAACTGGGCTTGCCTAAAGAGAAATTAAATTTTTATTTGAGATAAATAAACAAAACTTGTCTCTCTGAGAATCTAAGATGCAGCTAGGTAGGTCACTGCTACGTCTTCAAGATTTCTGTGGGGCATCTTCGCTGCTGCCAGCATCCACCCATTAGAGTCACGATGCCATCAGAAACCTTTCCCCCGTAGCTGCTGGCAGGCACTGATCAACGCTTCACCTTTGCCTTTAAGCATGTAATTGTAAAGGTGTGTTCCTCAGACCTTGAATCATCCCTTGTCGTATTTTTTTCTTGAATCTTTCCAATTTTTTTATATCTATTTTAAAGAATACGAACCCACAACAACACAGCAATAGGTAACAGAGCAGAGTCTCAATACTGCCACATCCCCTCTCGGTGCATCCCATTTCCCACCTATATGGTCAAAGAATGGATGTCTTCAGGTACAAAACCAGCAGTAATTTTCTTTTTTCATAGATTTATGAACTGAAATTAGGAAGGATTTTCCAATTCAGCATTTGCTTAACCTATTTGGGCTCTGAGAAGGAGTTTCTGGCTTTGATGACAAGTGGTTTTGGAGAACATCATCGTAGGAGGATGAACTTATAGCAGAGATGGTAAACTCTAATGTACAAGAGAACCACGTCTAGTGAAGAGTAAGGAGAATGGGAAAGGGTCAGCAGCAATGTAATTACTGGGCGTACAGGCAGAGGTATTCTAATTGTGAATAAGGTCCAAACGGGCAAGGCTGGCTGGGGAACTAAGGATCCAATTTAAACAATGTAGTAATTCTTATTTGAAATAATCCAGGACATAATTTCAAGGCCTAATTGAAATCCTACTGGGGCTCCCCCCGGCACGTGGAAAGGCAGAAGAACGAGCAACTCCGACTGCCGGCAGCGTTTGACCCCCGCCAGGAAACAAAGCACAGAAGATTTATGAGAAGTGGGTTTGCCCAGAGCAAAAACTGGGAACTGATGTTCAAATTGTCATCATCCGTTAGTAATTAGTCACAGCGGTTTGAAATAACACCTCTAGTCCAACAGTACCCATGTGTCACTCACACACAATTCCCAGCGGCTCCGATGTACCGCGAGTCCAGGAATCCTGATGTGCCCGCAGGAAGATGGCACTTGCAAACAGAAAGTGCCCTGTCGCTGGGAAAAACACAAACTGTCCCGGTGGGGAGCAGAGAAATGAGAGAACACCAAAGCCAGAGGAGATGGCAGTGCCAAAAGCCTTCCAAGCACATCACACAGGGGAGAAGGGTTCTTCTTCCACCAGAGCACCCCTTTCCACCAAGGACGGTGGATCAAATGAAAAAGGTGCAACAAAACCAAAACCAAGATCCCGGCAACTTTGCAGATTTTCCCAGTGTGACTCCATCAGCCAAAGAGGTGACTCGGCTGTGGACAGAAGAACTGCTCTTCCACAGCTGAAACGCTCTGTGCCAATCCACCATCAAACACCCGCAGGTAAACCCTCAGGTGCACCAGCTGCTGGATGGAGAGGCCAGAAACAAAACCCAGTGAGAAACCTTGGGGGAACGTGAAGAACATCTGAAGAGGAACGTTAGACGCTAGAATAAACCTATCACGCTGCTAAACAACGCTACCAAAACGATTTTACCCGCAAAACCAGGAAACAGCAAGTTTCAACAGTGAAAACACATACAAAAGTTTTCCACCCGTAGTGATAAAACACAGAGGTTGCAAAATCCCTGCCTCGACACACGACAATATAAAAGCAGTGACAGAAAACGCCACAAAGTATTTCCCTTCCTCAAAGAAAAACAATAACTCACAAATTGTTGTTTGTTACGGGGTCTCCTAAGCGTACCAGGGTTGGGCCAAAGAACCCATGGCTGGGGTTTGCTGCCACACTTGTATTTTAACTAAATGCAGCCTCCCCTCTCGCAATACCAAAAAAAAGTCTATAAAATATCTCATGAATTTGTTCATGCTAATAAAGTATACCAATTGTCTGTGTGTTTGTTCAATTTTTACTATTTCATTAAAAGTTGAGTTGTTCCCTCTCCATTTTCTTAAAAAGAAATAAAAAACAAAGAAAAAAAATAAAAAGACCAAACTGAAAAAGGAGATTGTCCTAAAGGATGAATTCCTTTCTCTGCAGCAGAGGTCTACCACGTAACCGCATCATCGCCTTCTGCTCACACGAAGGGACCGTTTCTCTTGAGGGACACATTATTCAGTAACTTCGTTCTGTGCCACCACCGAGGAGCACCACCACCACCTTTCCTGAGGGTGTATCTGCAGCAGACTGGGGAACAGCAGAGCTCCCCCTTCCCAGTCCCAGGAGGCACCGTGTGGGAGCCGGCACCGTTCACTGGTTTTACTGGTCCGTATCAGGAGACACGGAGCAGCGACCGTGCCAAAGCCTGAGCCAGGCTGGATCTCCCAGGGAGCAGCTGGCTTCAGCAGAGCCCGGGGAGGTTCAACCACGCAGCGGTGCTTTACACCAGCCACACAACCCTGAAGGTTGTCCCAGGAGCAGCACGCAGATGGAAAAGTGGTCCCTGAGGTGCTCTTCTTCCCTGCAGCCATTACACATTACTGAAACACTTCCCATCTAAGAAAGTAAAATAAGCCTCCTTACCAGAAGTCGCATCAGGCACCTCCTTCCAGATGGGGCGAGGAGCGAAGGACACAACCTCTCCAGGGCCAGGAACCCACCTCTCCCTCTTCGTTACGGAGGTGAACAGTTCTTGCCATCACGCACACCATTGGGTAGCCTTCCCAGCGTAACTCTGTCCAGCCCATCACACTGCGGTCCTCTGGCAGCAGAGCTGATGTTCTCATGTAACCTGCCCAGAGCAACACCAGCCCACGCCGCACAGCTGGGAAGGACCAGCTCCCTCCTTCTTTACGTGTTCGTTATCTGCGTGGGCAACATCCACGGAAAGGCCATGCAGAGATGTTCTCCATTCATCCGTGGGCTGTGAACGTTGCCTTTCCCAGTCTGTTCCTCCAGGAGATGTTGGCTCCCTGAGCATCACGGAGTAACCAGGTGCCCTTTGCAGATGAAGTCCACAGGATGTCGGCGTACCCCAGTGCTCTCCAGCCGTGTGCTGCAGCACGCCTAGGGCTGCTGACCAGCCGGGATGGAACGCCTCGGTCCACCAGCTCCTTCCACGCTGGGAACATGCTCTGAGAGCCAGACCTGGCCGGGAACATGACCTTGCAGGTACAGGAGCTTGCTTGTGCCCAGAGCTGTTGGCCATCAATAGCCTCCCCAGTGAGGGGTCACGAGGAGCGCCTCGCATGCCCGCAGAACCAGAGTCCTCCCTCAGGTCCAGGCGTTGGAAGACACCCAACAAGCATTCCTTCCTTGGCTCGCTAGGAGGGTCGCTTCCTACAGCCCCCAGTACGTGGCATCCGCCAGGTTAAGCAGATGATTCAAGCAGGAAAGGAGTGTTGAAGCGCTTCCCAATCTGAAATACGCTGGGACACCTAGGAAAAAACCAAAGCCTGTTAGGTTGTGTGACACACGCACCCTTGTAACGACTGCACACAAACCTCATCTTTAGTGTCCATGGACATCAAAAGTGAAAAAAACCCCTGCATTTTAACTGAAACCACCTTGAGAAAGCAACTTCAGCAGACCTACTATTGCACTAATATATTTTCAGATGTTTTCCTTAACACTACAGTTTCCCATATACAGGTTTATTTTATTTTTTAGAGAAACGTTCTGTCACCTGGTCATGTTCCCCCCCCAGTCCTTCCTGGCACTCAGGAAGAAAACAGAAAGAAGAAACAGAAAGAGAAACCAGGCTTATGCTTTCACCTGTACCTGAAGACAACTGCAGCTCGTGAACTCCTACTGTCTTAGTCATCTCATCAATACTGAGTAGGAAACATTCTCAAAGTTCACTTTCAGTGTGTGTGGAAAAGCAGAAGCGACAGAGCCCGCTATTACCCAGACCCCCTCGTCAATACAGCTGCATTTAGAGAGGCAGGTAGCGCGAGAAGAGTGCTGACCCCAAAACAACCAGAAATCCAAAATATCAAATGTTAATTTAGTATTTTAATGTATTTTAATTTAGTATATTTAATTATTTTAGTATATTTATTGTTAAATCCAAAATGTTAATTAATTCAGTTGCATGTTGCTTCAAGAAGACATTATCTTTTAGCCCTCAAATTCAGTTCCAATAACTCCTGAAACTTATGATTAAATGTATTTAAGGGAAGAACTATCAGAGAGGAATGAACTCGTAGCTGCAGAGTCACTGTGTTCCCTTCTACCGAGCTGAAGACACTTCAGACCCAGCCTGTGCTTGAAGCCCCCGATGAGTAACCCGGGAGGGGGCTGCAGCCCCCGGAGAGTCCAAGCAGCACATGTGGACACAGCTCTGCTTGCGGCACACGAGGGAGCTGAGCGAGAAGTGGAATTTAGGTTAATACCCTAGCGTTCAGCAAGCAGGCAGCTGCCACCCAGCCACAGGAGGAAGGAAGATCCATCCAACAGAAACTTCACCAGAAGCCCATCATGATGAAGAGCGCAGGGCTGCAAGTACCACACCCGCCTGCACAGGGTTCTCCAGGTCTGGAAATTGGAATATCGTTACTGGTTTGAGTCCAAAGAGGCTGGTAACTTTACCTGTGCAGAGGTTTATTCTGTAGGTGAGTGGTGGTGCTGGTATCTACGAAAAGAAAAGGTTCTTGGTGGAAGAAATCCAAGGCACCGATTGACAACTGAGCAGTTTTGCTGAAAGAGTTCTTTTTTTTTTTTATTTTTCACAAGCACTTCAGATGCTTTTGCTGGAAGAACCGTATCATTCAAAAAACTCTTCAGTGCAAAAACTGTTTTTATTCAAAATCTTTACCCAGATTTAAGCTACGGCAGCTGCAGCGGGACTCTGCCCAGTGCGGCCCCTTTCTGGCAGGGCACGGGTGGGTTGGTCTGGGGGGCTGTGTCCCCCCAGCGATGGTGAGCATCTCTAGCCAGGAACACCCTGCTGCTGCCCTGAATTACCGAGGGAGGCACGTGTCCCCTTCTTGTGCTTGTGACGGTTGGAAGGAAGGTCAAACGAGGTATCAAAATTTTTTCCAGGCCTTCTCAAAGACTTTGGGACCATGAAAGTCTTATCAATTTAGCAGCAGTTACTCCATTTATCCAAAGGAACAACGCCTAAAATTTCAGCGTCAGCCGCTCTGCTCCCAGCAGGTAAATGTCACAAATATTATCCCAGGTGTGACACCAGATAGATGAGGAATGACACCTCTTCAGAGTGGGCCAAGCGTTCAAGTCAACTTCAAAGCCAGACTTCACCCCCGTAACTGCCACAGCGGCCATCCCACGCACTTCATCCATCAGTTTTGAAGCAGACATGAGTGAAATCAAAAGCAACCGAGTAGTTCGACCCCCTCCAAACCCTTAAACGTTTCCAGCAGCAGCACTGAGGAAAGCTCTGCAGATATTACACAGCTCGTTACGGAATCACGTCCAGCTCTCCTCTGAAGTGGCTGCTTCTTCAGAAAGAGCGTTGTCCTTACCATAATTGCTTACTGAGGACAGTCCAGAAATTTGATAAAAATCTCCATGGAAAAGCCTGCTGCTGCCAAACACCATCTAATGAAAGTTACGGGTTCCTGAGTGGGTCTGGGTGGAGAGCATCAATGTACAGGAGGGCAGGAGCTAAACGGGCTTGGGTGATGCTTGGGCAACCAAAGCTTGCTGATACCCCTGGGGTTTTAATCTGTTTTGGACTGTGGCACCTGCAGAGTTTCGTGGCTGGGTTTGGTTTAGGAGCTTCTTCCCGATCCTGCCAGAGGACCGAAGCTCACCTTCCTCCTCCCGTGCTGGTGAGACCTGCTCAGCGTTCCAGGGGAGAACGGCCCATCCCTGGTGCCCACGGGCAAGTCTACGGGGCCAACTCGCTGACACTCCTGGGAGCCACCGTGCTCGGTGTCTCTCACGCCCAGAGACCCCGCGGGGTGAGGAGGTCCCCAGGTGTGACACCGTGACCCTCCTGGCTGTGTCCCACACCTTCTCCCCGGGGCAGCCCCCCAGATGCTCTGGGACCAGAGCACATTCTGCCCCTGCCTCTACTTGCAAGTGTAAAAGAGAATTTGCTGTTTATATTCTGGTAACGACTCACTCAAAATAAGCGTATCAATCACATATAATTAAGCTGTCAACCCTTAATTTAGGGTGTCGTACTACTTAAAAAAATAATAATAAAAAGAAAAGCAGGCAAATATAAATACCAGCAAAATGACAAGAAGAAAGGAAAGTGGTCGAACTGGAATTTTTATGGCCAGAGAAAACCTGGGCCTCTCACTTTTCTCCTTATTCCAGTTAAAGACTGAAATGTAGCTGTTTAATGTTTCAGCTAAACAAACCCCAGGCTTGTTTGATAGGAGACGTTTCCATCTAGGGTTGGTGAACGCGTGGCTAACGCTGACCCCCAGAGCCACGCAGTGGCCGCAGGGCATCCACCCAGCGACACACACCCAGAGGATGAAGCCTCCTTTCTGCGGGGTACCCAGGGCGAAGCGATGGAGACCAGTCACAGGAACGAAAGACAGGTCCAGCCTAAAAAAACAGAGGGGGCTTGTGCTTTTACAGAAAATCATTTTTAACAAAATATGACAATTTAATGAAAATTGTTCAAAATTTTAGCGGCACTTAACGGCAAAAATAGAATAATTTTAAGCTTAAAAAAAGCGTTCCAGTCAGCTGTTCCAAACGCTGAGGGCGCACTGCTCTGCTCAGACCCTACAGTTCAAGCACATCACGCAGCACATCAGCCCTGGCCTCCCACCCCACCGGCCACAGAGGGAATCTCAGCACCTTCCATGCATTAGGATTCCTGTTGGCCAATTCAACTGCCTGTAGGCCATCAGCCTCCAGCTGCATTCAGTTAATTTTATTTCATTTTCATTTTACTTATTTACTACTTTATTTCAAAGAACCGTAGATGGGTTAGAGCTGGATCGAGTTCCAAGCCCCCTGCCCTGCGCAGGGACACCTCCCACCACGGCAGGTAAAATGTCATTTCATTCAGATCCTGAATGATACACTTTGGCTGTAAGCTTATGAACCTGCGAATGGGGTTTTCTTCCATACAGCCAACTTTATCTTTTGCTGGCCTTACACTCCATTGGTCTTATTTCTCTTCTGGCAAGAGTTTTCTAAAAAGAAAAGCCACGCTTTCTTTGAGAACCTGCCCATAATCTTCTTCTCCCTTTCGTTAATTCAGGATTGACATCAAGAAAACACTTTGCTGTTCAGGAATAGGTGTCGGGCATTCCCTGTGTGAAACACAACGATGACCCTGTTGAATATCCCTTTGGAAGTCAAGACCATGATCGAGGATACCTGGGTAAAGCCCCACACTCTCAAAGCGGCGAAGGAGAGATGCCCGGACGGCCCTGGGAGCCGGGGGGGTCGCTGCCACCTCTCCCAGGAGCCACTTGGGTTAATGTCAAATGAAAATTTCATAAGTCTTCGAGATCCCACAAGGTATGACTGCTTGACAGGTGAATTTCAAAATGGATTTTTTCCTTCCTCAAATTCCAGAAAGATTTTGATCTTTGGCATCAATATATATAATCTCAAACATGAATAAGTGGCAAAATCAATTCTGAAAATCCATCATTTAATAAGATAAGTGACAAGTTATTTCTTTTCTTTTGATGGAGAACTTATACAGCAAAAGCACTTTACCAAAAAAAAAAAAAAAAAGAAAAAGAAAAGAGAAAGTAATAAAGCATCTGATCTAGTGATTGTGGTTACTTCTGCAAAAGCTAGGAGAGAACCAGGGTAACTCTTCAGTAATACTATACACTGCCCTACTCGGGAAGTATCCCAAATGCAGCAAAACCAAAACCAGTGGATTTAAGCCCAACACTGTATTCATTTCAGCACTTTGATGATATTTGCATTGCAGGGACATCTAATAAATAAAGTGAAAGCAATCAATACGGAATGGCGATTAACTGTGGTTTTTTTAAATTTATTTTTTGTTTTGGAAGGATGAGCCGCGTCCTCCGCTCAGCACCAAGTTCACAGCACATCATTTGCGTGACAGCTGGATCCAAATTCCTGAAGTCTTCTTTAGGAGGCTCTGCAGAGCCATAGGGAGGTAAACACGGCTAACAGCCTCTAATTAGAATGGATTAGGTTCTGCAGGCTCCTAATTGCTGTGCCTTTCTTACCCAGGCTGGGCTGCCAGGAGAGCAGCGGCAGCAATCCCCAGCCAGAGCAGTGAGGGACCAAAGGAACCCGAGCATCGTGTCCTCGTGCGGTCCCACATCCAGGCAGACCCGGGAAGTCCAGAGCCACCTTGGCAGCTCCCAGGTGGAAGGAGCCAAACCTTGAGATTCCCAGCACTAGACACTGCAATTTCTGACACTGGCCATGATCTCCCACTGCTTACGCTAAAGCAAACCCTAGCTGCCTTGAGAAGCCACTTCCCTGTATCTTGAGCATCAGTTTCAACACTCAGAGGGCAGTCCCTCCAAGGACCACTGCACCAACCACATTTCTTTGTGGAGTATGAAGAGAGTCTTTGCAGAAACCGTACAAAGAGATCAGGATAAATTCTGCAGCTGCACAGGGGAAAACAATGCGGAGAAGAACAGAGAAACACTTCTTTCACCATTAGAAATAGAGACATAAATAAAATCAGATCACTTCACAATAGTGTCACAGATTGTTTTCCACAGAAGCAGCTTGGATGCTGTCAGAACAATCAAGCTGGGACCTGATCTGGTAGCACAGTTAATATTAGCTACTACAAATTAATCCCATAAAATTCAAATCTAGTTTGTTGGCTTTCATTGATCAACAACTTGTTGTTATGTGGAGCGTTGCACAACTGACTTCTTGTCAGTAATACTATCTTTCAGAAGGCAAACAAACCTCTCCTTATCTATACTTGAGGGCCTGGGGGGGGAATAAAAAAAAAAGAAAGAGATGCTAATCTCTTGGCAAGGTACTGCCTACATAATGACCAGATTTATACTGGCAATAAAGCCTTTACATTGTAATTAACAACAGTGTAACAGTTTAGTTTACTCTGAAAATAAAGGTTATAATTAAAGGATTATGGGGACATACTTGGTGACACTACGTTGTGCTGCTCTTTAGGCATGCCCAGGGCAGTGGTGGGGTCGCCATCCCTGGAGGGGTTCCAGAGCCGGGCAGACGTGGTGCTGAGGGACACGGGGCAGTGGAGGTTTGGGCAGCGCCGGGTCCAGGGTTGGACTCCATGGTCTGGAAGGTCCCTTCCAACCCGGACCATTCTGTGAGTCTATGCCCTGGTGCATAGCACTGACGGTCCAGAGGAAACATTCTGGTGCACGTTGGTCCTCAGTGGATGTTGTATGGTGAAACCCATCGACCTTGTGCCCAGTCCTTTAAAAGTCACTGGACATGGGGTAATACTTCACTGGGTTTTGGGTGAGTTCTGGGGAACTGGAGCCATGGTATGTCCTGGCAACGGACAGCTCTGATGGTGCAGAGCTCAGCCGGGGCTCCTCGAGCACCCTTCAGGCTCTGGGTGGTTCTTCTGAGGGACAGTCAGACCTTCACTGCACCAAGTGAGGGAGCTTCTCCCAGGACAGAGGTCAAGAAAGTAAAGCAGACCCTCCACCAGCCACAACTCAACAAGACATTGAGGATCTGGACAGGAGGGGAGAGTGACTGGGGGTTGGAACAGGCGGATTCCAACCCAAACTCTATTTTCTGACTCTGTGCACTTCTTCTGACCTTTAGCCAACCAAACCCATGTCTCAGCCTAAATCCGTGTTTTCTGCTACTCTCCAAGTACAGTCATTTGAAACACACTGACTGTGTCTCCGTGTTCCTGTTTTTCTCCGTTTCTAGCTCTCTCCAAATACTAACGAGCTTGTCACCCCAATTTCCCTAATACTCATCGGCTCCTGGTGTCAGGCACAGGATTCACAAGATCTTCCACAAGATGTTTTTGCTGTCATGCAGTAACACGAAAACCTGCTCATAAAGTCCATGCATTTGTCAATCTGATAAATAGTATTCTCTCTCAAGGCGGGTTCGTTACCTGCTCTGATGCTATCGGTACTCAGCAGAGCATCAGACATCAGGCGAGGGGAGCGTTAGGAATCAGACTGCCTCCACATAAGGTGTCTGTGTGGATAACGGCAGAAAAGCTTCTATATTTACCAGAAATATTAATAACTCTAGACATCTTTAGTGCTGACCCATTCTAATACTGAAGCCACTCCAATTAAATTTAAAACCCAACTATCTGCAGAGTTTATTGCATTGCTTCAGGTTAAAGGCATGTCTCCTCTGAGTATTTTAATATATCTCTATTAAAATGAACCGAAATGCACACATTTTTCAACTGCCTTCATGCAGCTGGATAACAGATGGTAACAATAATGGCTTTTTCTTTTTCATGCCCAAAGTATTTGTTGATGGCTATGGTGAGCACGAGAGCCTCTAAGTGATGCTCTCATTATCTCAGTGCCGGAGCAGCTCCAGCCACTGCTCCTGGGAGGAGCTGCCCCATGCAAGGGGGCTGCTGGGGGGTGTGCACGGGGTGAGGGGGGGGACAGGGACACAAGCTCCTCATCAAGGAGATAAGTGCATCTGCAGCTCAATCCTCTAATGACCTCCAGTTTAGAACAGAATCGTAGAATAGCTGGGAACAAATGGGAAGTCAGGAGAAGCACATCAGGCTAGCAGAAGCTGGAGGGGAGGAGCAGAAGAGGTTTTTGACACCAGTGTTTCTAGACATTCTCATTCATTCGGGATTGCAGCCTCCTGTCGGATCTAAGAAATTTGCAAGAGGACAAAACCATCGCTCTCCTGCCACCCAGGAGCTCTGCCTGGACACTCAAACGCACCCATGTCCAGAGAGGAGTGACTGATGGCTCCCTTTGCCTTATGCCAAATGCCCACCACAACGCGTGACCATGGTCACGAGAGGTTTGAGGACAAGTTAAACGAGGCTGTGCTTGACGTACCCAAACTTCTGGCAGAGAGAATTTGTGAAGGAAAGTTATTCCAGCACCGAGTCGCCGAACCCTGAAGCCCATGGCACCCACTGCTGCCCGGAATGCGCTACACAATCGAAGCAGAAGATGCTCCAACATCACCCACTGCAGCTCCGGACCAACTGCAGCGCATCCTGCAGCGTTTCAAAAATACAAGAATCTGTAAAAATACAAAAATCTGTAGAGGCGGCATAACGGTGTGCAATCAACAGCCATCCACGAAGATCAGACCTTTTTAGCATGTTAAATCTTTAAGAAAATCTTTTTTAGACACTCTACATCATCACTCAAGGAAGGGCAACACGAGCTGAACTTACAAATCTGAACGCAGGGGACATGAAGAGGCACCTCCACAAGTGGTAGCAGACACTGCACGTTCTCCCCACCTTCTGCCCTCTGCATTTATTTTATGACATCCCCTGTATTTATTAGGGTCACTCTTCAGCCCCACAAACACTATTCAGAGACACCAGACCAGGTTCACACACCCCACGCAGGGAAAACCAGAGCTTTTCTGAAGTTCCCGGACACAGAACTGCATTTCTGGCAGTCACACTGACGAACACGCTGCCAACATCAGACTGGTACAACAGGGGAAGATCTGCCCTTTCGGAAGGACCATGGACCACAGCACGGCTGCTCTCTAGTTCAGGGAAGGTCCTTAGGACGAATGAATGAAACTGTTCTTTAAGGCTCACCCTTGTAACCGCAGGGCTGTTTGTTAACACTTTCCTCGTGGAAAAATCTAAAACCCTTGAGAGAAGGGAAGCGTTTTTCAGCCCGCCCACTCTGCGGAGGGTGAACCGAGACAAAATGCTTACCTTGACCAAATTCAGATGCAGAGTCTGGGTCAGCTGAAACCAAAACTCTTCACAAGCCCCAGTTCTTAGTCAGCAATCCATAACCTTATTAAAAACATACTCAATTGATGGACTTTTTCAGCAAGCGGGTGCATGGACTAGAGATCTTTTTAACAAGCTAGATTTGATTTTTTATTAGAAATCTCACTGTAAACCTCTCGGTTTTGCTACAGACATCACTTCTTTAATTTATCTGTGTGCTTGTTAGTAACTGGAAGTGACTTTTCCTTTAAAATTATTTAGCTAGAAGTGTGCTGTGAATACTTGATCAGCTGCAGACAGATTGACTTGCAGACTTGTTCTGTGCTACCTGCCTAAAATATTACGTACCCCAGAAACACTTCTGCTAGCCAGAGGCAATTCAATATGTGCAGATTTCATTTTGCCTGCAGTAATGAACACTCGAGCTAGACAGTTACAATATATATTTTAAGAGAAAAAAAAAAACTCCTAATAAGCAGCTGCATTTCTGCTTCTAGATTTGGATGATTTTGTTCATATCACCAAAAACCATCAATATTTTGTTTTTACACGAGGACTGACACCAAGAGTTGTGACACAGGCTTGAAATTTGGCAACAGACTTTTCAAGAGAGAGCTTTGATCATTGAAAGCCCTGAGGGCGGTTTCACTTTTCCTATGACATTTATCTTTCATCTCTTTCCCACTTTATGAACTTTAAGTGGAACCAGACTTAAAAGATCAGAATATATCATTTTTCTAGCAGTCTTCATCCATTACCCATTTGCAGTAGTTTTTTTCTAAATTTAATACATCAATTTTCATGTGTGTAAGTAGCCGGGTACATACATACATATATACACTTGTATTTAACATTCCGTCTTCATTATTTAATTATGCTTGGGACGGCATGAGGTTTCACCCAGAAACACTGGCGTCAGCACTGGTGGGGCTGAGGCACCAACAGACTCTGTTCTTCAGGTTTTGCAGTGGAAGAGGTTGGGGGGAAATCAAACACTGACTCAATTTTTCAACATCAACATGAGGAAACCCCAAGAGAATGTCAACTGAGCTCCACCACTAACACTCTGAATTCATCTTGGGTAAAGAGGTGCTCCTACAGCATCAGGAGAGCAATGGCAGAGGTGCAGTATATATAAAATAACAGTTCAAGATCTTGAACCTGTGGGTAGCCAACAAGCCACAGCAACTCAGTGCCATCCATTTTTCAGGAGGAGCAGTCAACCAGACAACGAGACAAACACCTGAAACTGCCCGTCCTCAGGCCTCCTGCAAGGAACTTGGACAGACTCCGTGGAAAATCGTCACCATCTCTGACCCTGACCCCATCATTCAAGCTATTCTTAATCCTAGAAGTTCTTGGTTCCTCCTAAGGCTGAAACACCTGGTGAAGGCTTATCTTCTCAAAACACAATGTCACCCCTGAATAAAAACCAACTCTGTCCTTTAAAACAGGCAACAAAAAGTACACCTGCGTCTACACGCATGGTTCTTTCCCCTTTATCCATAATTTTCATCCTGAAAAGATGCAAGACATATAAGGGAGATGGCAACACACATCTGCAAGGATGACTTGATTCTCAGTAATGTCCATAGCACAGAAGAAAACAGAAAGGGGATTGTGAGGGACAACACAGTAATGAAGCTTAGAGGAGGGATACTGATGTCAAACAGTGATGGGGGCAAGGAAGCTCCCAGAAACAATTCAGCCTTAAAAAAAAAAAAAAAAAAAAAAAAAAAAAAAAAAAACCTAAATCCTGCTGGATTAAGCNGAGCCCTCTAGGATGATCTCCCTTTCTCTCATACATCTACCTACAAATCCACCTGCCATCCCTGGAGGGGTTCAAGGCCAGGCTGGATGGGGCTTGGAGCAACCTGGGGTGGTGGGAGGTGTCCCTGCCCAGGGCAGGGGGGCTGGAACTCAATGATCTTTATGTTCCCTTCCAACTCTGACCAGTTGATGATTCTATGAATCTCTCAGATTCAGGTAGCAGAAGGTCTTGATCCACTTGAGCCAACGTGCACCAGGAAGAGATAACCCTTGTTACAGTTTGTCTTCAGCTCAAGGGAATGGCCAGGGACTGCTCACCAACACCTAAACCAGATTGTTTTGACTCTAATTAATAAAATCAAGGGTCACTTCTACGCCTGGGAGAAGCCACCTCTCCAGAGAAGGCCAGGCTCTTTCCCCCACCAGCCTTACAGAAGAAAGGTATTTCCCAACACCTGAGGACCGTTTCTACAAAAGGAACATTTCTGCAGTGGGAAAACTCACAAGGACATCAGCACCGAGCCTCTAAGGAGAGAAAATGAGTCCTACTCCTTAGCACACAGCTGAAGGTGAGCGTATCTATATGCTTATATACATATATTTGAATGTAAAATTGGAACTCATGTTTATAACTACAGACACTTGTAAAACGACTGAATATAGCTCAGACACAAATGAAGAAGATAAAAAAAGTAAGGATGCCATCCACGCAGTGGGTTGTATAGTGAAAAACACCACCTAAACTTGCATCTACTGTCAGCCTATACTGGTTTGGCTCAGCAGCTTCTTGTGTGCAGCGACACAAGAATTCAGAGCCAGGGCTGCTCCCACCACGCACGGCGTCACGGGTAGAAATAACGTGCAATAAGCCAAATCAATCAGTTAATGAGATGTAGCAAAGACTCAGTTGAAGTCTTGTAATTAAATACTGTTTAATTATTTTAATGAGGGAAAAAATAATCCACGTTTATTTAAAAAGGAGCTGCCGTGTCCCTTCCATGTGGCCAGACCAAGCAAAGACCCACCCTGAAATAAATTCTGCCCCTCACCACAAAAAGCATGCTAGATAAGGAAAATAAAAGCACTGAAATACATGAAAGTTTTGAGCAGCATTTTCAGCCAAAGACAGTCTGCTTTTCTGTAACACACGGGTAGAAGAGCTGGAGTGCAACCGTGCTGCCTGATTTACACAACTCAGCTATCCACGTTTGAAGGTTTAAAAGCTGCCCTGCAAAATAATCAGAGGGATACGAGAGGTAAAAATAAATAAATAAATAAATAAATAAATGGGATTTTATACAATACATTCAGAAGAAGGAGGAAAATGGGAACGACTCACAGAGTAAAATTTTGCAGGAGAAAAGAGGGATAGCTTGTTACTTGTTCGCTCTTGGTGTTCAAAATAAAGCCCAAAGAAAGCAAACTGAGCAGAGAAATTTATCCTCCTCAGAATATTTCTTCAGATGGTTGAGGCTATAATCTGGCTTCATTGTTAAGAGCTGCAAGAAATACCTTAAACATAAAATATAAGCCCAGGAACAGCTTTCTCTCCCCCTTTCCTCCCAGGTATGGATTCGGAACAGTATGTGATGTCAATCACACTGCTACTATTCAGTTCTTTCTTCCTCAAAGCAAAATTAAAAGCCATTAAAGAAAATAATCTATTTCTAAGAGGAGTAAACTAATTATTTGCTTCCTGATTTATTGCTATGTCTTCCTGGATGTTTGTTTTGTCTTGTTTTGTTTTCCACGGTCCCTCCCACATGGATTAAGAACAACACACCCGTAAACATTCTGTACTAGGCAAGTGCAAACCTGCTTTTGTTTTCTGCTCATCCATATGTGGGTTTGCTCAACTACTAATATATAGATATTTTTAAAAGGAATCACACACCCACATGTCCCTATGCCAGGGATTCCTCCACAGCTGGGCTGCCAGAAACACCTCCCGGCTGTTTTAAGTCAGAAATGCAGCTCTGGAGCATGGGAGCCAGGAGATGCCCTGACTTCAGAGGGCACAAAACCCAGGGCTGGGTCCTTGGTCACAGAGATGGGATGACTGGGATGAAAGGGGGGAAAAAACCACACGTCTCTTCAGACAAGCAAAGATGAGTGGTAGGAGAGGAAGGATGTGCTTCTCCTCCTCCAGGAATCCAGCTGCTTGCCATGGCCATGGAGATAAGCCGAGAAGCCTCGGTACCACCAGGAGTGCAGGATGGGTTGGTTGGTGCTGGATTTCTCCTTGTTAATCTGCAAGCTCCCAACCCAGGGGAGGGGAAAGGGAAGGTGCTTCACTGCAAAATACACGTTTGTTTTTCTGAGAACAGCTTGTGCACATTAAAATTGGCTTCACAGCACTTTGGGGCGGGGAGAAAAACAACATACATTCTGTTTTCAGTTTGCAGGGAAGTTGAGCAGGGTTTGTCAAGGCCGGGGACACAGAGCCCAGGCCACCTGCATCCCAATCATGCCCCAACACCTTGTTGGCAGGCTGGAAGGGGAAGGGCTCGGGGTGTCCCCTCCAGAAAGGATCTCCCAGCAAACTGTACAGCTCTTCCCAAAAGATAACCAGTTCCTCCCCAAGTCTGGACTCCCAGCTTGGGGTCAGAGCAGCTGAAAAGAACCAGTTCTTCAAACGTGAGCAGTTATTTCCCTATGCTGTTTTGGGGAGCTGCACATAATTTCAATAAAATGCGAAACGCTTCCACTTCGCATTACCCAGCTAGCAAGATTAATTTGCATTTTCACTTTCGTGGCACACAGGGAGCTTTTAACAAGAGCGCTGAAGACAACATCGGCAGAATCATCTGAGCATCCCCCGGAATTTTCAGCCAAGTGAAACATCTAAAAGCAGCAAGCTGGCAACTGTGTTTAAAGTAAAAAAATAAATACAAAAAAATCTAGCAATAGGCAAGTATTATTTGTTTCTGAAAATTGGCTTAAAGAGGAAAAAAATACGTTAATTGGTTCAGAGAATATGGTTTAACTTTCAACAGTTCAATAAGGCTTTAGGTCAGCATCAGTTTTGTAGGGAAATGACCCTGTTCCTTCTGCTTCTGAGCAGATATTCAGAATCGCTGAGCACAGGCAGAGGTGCAGGCAGCCTCGGCCACCTCTCCTTGTCCAGTTGGTCCAACAGAAGAACGGTACCACCACCGTTCACCTTGCCCAGTCCCACCACAAGCTGGGACCCGCCTGGTTGATGCTCCCCCCCAACACCTGTGGGGACCTGAGCAGCTGCGTCCTTCCTCCTCCACCCCCTGCGTCCTTCCTCCTCCTCACATCCCTACTTCCACACAGGGGAGGACAAAGCCTTCACCTGATGGAAGCAGAAGGCACCAGCTGATGGAAACAGAGAAACTCTGCAATACTCCTAGGGATGCCTGGCTCCAGAGCAACAGACACTGCATAAAATACTCCCAGGTGTGGGTCACTACACGGGACAAACAGCAGCTGGGATTATATTAGCTGGGAAAAATGAAATTAATATCACTGATATAAACCCTTTCAACCCATAGATAGGCAACCTGGCACTTGAGTAAACACCGGGGGGAAAGCATCCTGCCCTGGGAATGCTTATCTCTACACGCAGGGAGGACTTGAGGGTTGAAATCCAGCAGGATTTTTCAGAATCCTTGCTGAACTGGAGAAATCTGGGCAGATGCAGCAGAGTTGAGGCATGTTCACAGCAGAGGTGGAGACCTGAAGGGCTTTTCCATCTTGTGGCTCTGCCTTTTTCAGGCATATATGAACATGATATTCGTGTATTCCCCTCCTGCGATCAAGCGCCTGCTTATTATCCTGGACGGAGAAATGCAGACATACCAATGGCTTAAAAAAGCTGCTTCTATTTCTGTCGGTTCCAGCGCCAGACTTGGGGGGTTTCTGCCGAACACTGGGAGTGCAAACAGACTCGGCTGCCCCAAGTACAGCACCGCACCTGACAGCGCAAAGCAGAAGTCCCCCGAGAGGCTGAACTGCAAAGAAACCAACCCTGGGTTTCTCACTCAATTCATGATCTAAATTCTATAAATCATACCTTAAGAAGTCACGCCTGGATAATTTATGGCCTTGTCACTCCCTCATGCAAATTAGACGTGGAAAAATTGCACAGGACGTTCCTATTGTTACGGCTCAGTCCTCTTCCTCCGGTGTTGCTCCTGAAGCTGTGAGATCTGACACCTTATTGCCATGCAGTTAATTCACCCACTCTCAGACACCAGCTCTTGGCTGGGTCTTGCACGTTAACCCTGCTCCAAATAAGCTCGGGGATTCGCAGCCCACTCAGGTGGGATTTACAGGATAGAAAGCATTCTGACAATTTCCTAAAAGCCAAGAATTATTCGGGGGCCTCTCCTTCCAAGTCACAGGCGATGTGACTAGAGGAAGCGGCCTCAAGTTGTACCGGGAGAGGTTTAGGATTGGATAGTGGGAGCAATTTTTAAACAGAAAGGGTTGTTAAACCTCGGACTGGGCTGCCCAGGGCAGTGGTGGAGGCTCCATCCCTGGGGGAATTTAAAACCCGGGCACAGTGCTCAGTGCCATGAGTTAGTGACAGTTTGTCCTGGTTTGACGTAAAACAAGCCGATTTTCTGTTTGACAGTTTTACTTTCTTAGCTGGGCCTCTTCTAACTCATTAAACTCTGCAATTAACAGCACGCTGGTCAGAGCTGTTTCGCCTCGCAGTGATCAGACCTGATTATCCCAAGGGATGGAGCAGAGAGGCCCCTGCTGATCCTTAGTGCTGGAACAACCAAGGGCAGGGAATTCTCATCATTTGCCCGTTGGAGGGTGGGAAACGGAAAAGTGTAAAGGGGTCCCACCTGCAAGGAGGAGCGGACAGGACAGGGGACCCAGAACTGCCCAGCAGGGGTATTCCAGCCCATCCCATCACGCCCTGTATAAGAGCTGAGGGATCAAAGGGTCAACTCTCCTTCTCCGGTGGCCGACGTCCCAGGAGGACCCTGCCTGTTCCTCTGCCTTTGATCCCGACCCGAGCGTTCCTGACTCCAGAGCTGGAATCCAGCTCCTGTCCATCACCCAGTCCAGTTTGGGACTTTTCCTGAAGCTGCTGGGGACGTGGTCGTCATCCTGGGAGCTTGATTCGCTTTTGTATAGACTGTATACTCCCTTTTTCCTAAATTTCCTTTTTATTATATTATTATTAATATTTGTATTAAAGTAGTTTAGTTTTTCTAAACTCTTGAATCTCTTTAATTCCTTCCTTTCCTCTCTTTGACCCAAAGCGGGGAGGGGGGGACATCTGTCAATCAGGTTTTGGTAAATTTGGCTAAAACCACGACACAGTTTTCATCAGTTGGGTTAAAGTTGGACTCGATGATCTTAAAGGCCCCTGCCCACCCAGACAATTCTGAGATTCTACAATTTACCAAAGCAATGCGGTAGCACCATGGAAGAGCTGTTTCTTTTCTTCTTTTATCCCCAGATGGTTCTCTTTGAATCAAAAGGAAAAAAACACCTAGTATCTTCCAGTAGCCAGGGAGGCTCCTCGCCTGCCAGACCTACAGGTACTTGTAGGAAGAGCTTGAAGAACTTCTAGCAGCGGCTTCGTTTAAAGGGGCATTTAACCTCTGCTGCTGTCATTTGTTTTGGTTAAAATGGAGTAAACAATTAACCACAAATTATTTGCCCATTAATTGCTTAATAAGAAGGCTGCTTGGACCTTCTGGCCGAGCTGTGTTAGCATGCTTTTTCATGGAAACATCAAGTGTTTTCACTAGTAACGAAATGAAGCATTTGATGAGTCGGCCTACACAAATTTTAGACTTTTTTTTTTTTATGCAATTCGTTCACTGAGCTTCTACGTGCCTTCACCAGGAAAAGAATATCAAGGAAGATGTGAAAATGATAATCTCATTCCTATAACAACTGAAGTTATTACCTATATCTGTGTGTATAACGATTTCTGAACACACCTGAAGACAAAAAATAAACCTAAAGAAATAGGCATAATTTTCAAAAATCTGATTAGGCACTTAGTATACAGCACAGATGCCATGTGATGTATAGACAAAGAAACATAATGAGAATTATGTAAAGGTTCCGTGTCCTAGTGTTGTCACATCTCAGTTTTCAGATGCCAAACTTAGAAAGCTACTTAAAACAATCACCCTAAAACCAAAATTAAATATATACATAAGGAATATTTTAAAAAAAAAAGAAAGAAAAAAAGAAAAAATAACAACATTCCATAGTTTGGAATTTTTTTTAAAGAAATTCTTGTCTCACTTCTGTCCAAAGCAGGAGAAAAGCCAAGTTTGAGTATCTCAGCTGTGTCCTGCAAACCCAGCAGCTGCACCCAGCCTTCTCTAGGGAGATTCATGGGTACAGACCCAAAGGCAAGGGGAGAAATGAGCCCAGACAGGCACAAAAGGACTCCCCAGGGGGCTGGACCTCGTTGGACGCTGTGCCTGCTTGGCAGAGACCTGGCACCTTCCTCCCACCTTCCCATCCCTGCCGGTGTCACGTGGCGGCTGCAGGGACACAGGGAGACTGACCTGGGGACACCCAGAAAAGCTCCAACGTCCAGGCTCCAGGCAGCAAGACACGAATGAACCTGAATTTGAAAGCTGTATGTAAAATAAACCCATCAGTTCTCTCCTCAAAGCCCTTATTTGTGTCTCATCTTCATAAAGCAATCTTTAGTGCCTCAATTCGCAGGCGTCACGTGAAGGAGTCAGTCGTTGCCAAGGCCTGGGCAGTGCTGCGTATTTTCTAAGATTTTATTTTTCCTAAGATAAGCATGGCATTAGATGGCACTATTTGTTACCCCCATCAACAGGGGGTGTGTACAAGCAAGCATCCCGCCCGAGCAGCCTGCCAAGGGAAGCACATCAGCTCACACCTTTGCTTCTGGGGCCCAAACTCACTCATCTGGGAGCTGCAAACACGTCAGAAGAGAAAGACCAAGCAAAAATGCAGGTCCACTCTTTCCTGGGTGATGGCCCAAAGAGGGTCAAAATAACCTATACTTTTTTTAAGTAGCTCTGCTTAAAATAGCTGTGGACTGTGACCGGTGCATAATGCAATTAATTTTCACGGCAGAGGTTCAGCCTCCAGGCCAAATGCGGGAAATAAAGAAGTTTGAAACCCACTGAGCTCCTTTCAGAGGCTAATAAAGCTCAGCCTAAGAGCCAGGGAGCAGACGAGCAATTGCAGAGGAAAGGAAGGTTGTAAAGGACTGAAAGATAAAAAAAAAAAAAAAAAAAACAAAAAAAAAAAAAAAAAAAAAACGTGATTAAGGGGTGGAGAAAGGGGACTAGAAAGCTGGAGACCGGTCAGACCGATGCTCCACGCTGGATGGAAGCCAGGAGTTAATCAACTGGTTTGGAAACACCTGCTGATTCTCCACAAACAAGGGAGAATCATCAGCAAACTTCAGCTCATGGATTCAGCGCTGCTGTGCTCCTCTCGGAAACCCCAGGCCCCCTCCAAAGCAAGAGGGATGGAAAACAAAGGAGGACTTGGTTACTGCTTGATCTTCCCGAGCTGACCCGCTGCTGCACAGGCTAAACGCGCGTTTAAATGTAACTTAGGCTTTGCATTGAAATATTGCTCAAAATGAAAAAGAAAGAAATCCATTTTCCCTACCCACAAGTTCCTTTAGAAGCTGCCACCAAAGCAGAGCCCCCGGGCAGCGATGGGGCAGAGTCTGGAGCCTCAGGCCAGCAGCGATGGCACGGCCACCTCTGAGAGCCCACCCCATCCCACGCTGCCTTCACCCGCCTCCCACCAGGAGGAGAGACAAGTACCTACACCAAGCCACATGAGCAGAGCTGTGGAGCTGAAGACGTCCACATTTCACAGCAGACTGCGTATAAACCCTCCAGCCAGGGGAAACCGCTTGCGTTTGTCTTGCCGGCACTACCATCTTCCCCAACTTTCACGCCTCGCTTTCAGAGCTGGTAAGAGCCCAGAGGCGGCTGATGCTGCTATAAATCATCATTCCTTATGTCTGAGCATCTACTGACTTCAAGGGGTTACCGATCCCAGTCCCTGCTGGCCACACTCCTGCCCATCCGTCTGCCTCAGCTCAGGCACAGGGAGGCAAGGGGCAGCCCCAGACTCTACAATCAGCTCATAAAATAACGAGTGCGGGGCTCCTCTCACACCCTGTTACTAAAACTCCTTCCCAGGTTTAGAGCTGGTTCAGCTCCAGTGAGGTACCTGCACACATTCAGGGTATTCCTGGCAACAGGAGGGGGATGGACATGACCGAAGTCAACACAACCTCCTAACTTTCATTTTTCACAGGATCAAAGACGCCAGGTTTTGGTTCTTCTCATCTCCTCCTCCTGTCAGAGCAGTTCTCAGCTCTCCCTCTCCTTCTGTGCTGCCTCCCATGTGTCCTGTGCACCAACCTGGCTGCAATGGGGTGTTAACTCTAGTTACTCAGAGATTATTTTTTAAATCCAAAAGTGATTATCGCCAACGCACACTCTGCATGGGCTGCAAAAGGGCTGAAGGTGTTCTAAGGAACCATCACGTAAGCCAGGGCTTTTTAGATGCTGCTTCAGGGAAAGAAATAGGTTTGTATATTTTTAATGCAGCTGCTTCATTGTGAGAGGTGAAGAGCTCACAGGCACAGACATTTAGAACCACAGGGTCATTTCGGTTGGAAGGGACCCTTCAGACCGTGGAGTCCAACCCTGGCCCCAGCGCTGCCCAAACCCCCACTGCCCCGTGTCCCTCAGCACCACGTCTGCCCGGCTCTGGAACCCCTCCAGGGATGGCGACTCCACCACTGCCCTGGGCAGCCTCTGCCAAGGCTTCAGCCTTTTTGTGAAGCAATTTTTCCCAATCTCCATCCTAAACCTCTCCTGGGGCAACCTGACCCTTTCAGCATCTCTGGCAGTCGCTGTGCACTGTTGAGCAGCTCTAATAGGAAATGAACCCACCCTCCTGCTCTAAAACCACGAGAATTAGGTTTGTGGAGGGGTTTTTATCCTCACCATCTTTGTGGGTTATGAAGGACGACATACAGGCAAAACATTTCAGAGAAGCCACTGGATCCCAGCAGGACCCTCTAGCTCAAAGAAAGGATAATAATAAAGGAAGTGAGGCTCAAAACTTAGTCCCAACAAATAAACTAAATTTCATAAGGTCTCAAAATGCAGCGGGGAAAGCATGTTTTCAGGCTTTCCTCTTTCCTATTCCCGAGTTTCTTGGCTAATTGTGTAGCTGTTACAGCTGTACATCTGTAAAGCTCATGAAATTTAGAACTGCCTGAACGAGAGCCTCACACCCTGGCACCGACTGGAGAGGATCAAACAGGCAACAGCATTTGGATCACAGATGCTGTGGAATGTTTTTACAATTACAGTTGATTTAATGCAAGATAAATAAGGCTTTAGAGACACTTTAACATCTATTGATTCATATGAAAAGGAGTGTACATAAAAAGATTTATCTAATTGCCTTTGCATTTTAAAAGTGTAGGTTACAGCAATTAATCACTGGGAGCAGAGGCATGAAGGCGTCTGGGAGATGCAGAGCGTGGCAGTGGGGAGACGTACACAGGTTTCTGAGGAAGCTTAATGGACAACCTCAACTTCAGATGGAAAAGTTTGAAAAGAGGCGTGATGGCATTTGCCACGTAAGTGTTGATCACCCTCCTAGAGGGGTACAGACGCATAGGGAAGCCTGCCATGGCCAGGACCACGCTCAGCCCCAGCAGAACAGCCATGGTCCATCCCATCGTCCTGTGGGTGATCCTCCACCGCGACCTCCAAGCCCAAGAGCCTTCCAGCAGGTCCCGTGAGCATTTGGAAGAAAACCATGAGCAGCTTCTCCTCAGGAGCTTCCCCAAGACGATCAAACACTGACCCACCTTCTCTATCTCCCTCCATTCTTCTCAGTGTATTTTCTAACTCTCCTTCGTTACCTCAGCACACAAACCAGACTGAAGCCCTGTTCCCACTCTACACAGAGCTGAGGGTCACTCACCGTGTCCAGGTGCGTAACACAGGTCCTGTACAGCCCCCCAAAACCACAGCAACACGCTGCTGCTGGAGATGGAGGCACAGTTACATGAAAGAAAAGAATCCCACAGAACTTTCTTATCCAGCATACAATATTTTCCTTATTTTTCACTATGATTTGCAAGAAGCTACACGCTTCCCGAGGTATAAAAAAAAAATATATATCTTTCTTCATCACCTTTAGACTTCTTTTAGGTCCCTCACCACCCCCTACTTGAAGTGTAAGTAACAGGTAGTAATCATAGAATGGTTAGAGTTGGAAGGGACCTCAAAGATCATCG
>VZRU01008513.1:8331-38294 GCA_013398155.1 Pedionomus torquatus
TTTCTGCAAGAGCACGCAGTTTGCATTCACATTACCATTTTAGCTTGTATCATAAGCATGCTTTTGAAGCCACTTCGCCAGTCCTCTTTTACCATGCTTCAATTTTAATTACAAAGTAATTGTGGAGTGTACAAATTAGACTTGTTTTGGGTAAAGCTGAACTGGAAGATTAGCTGATGCACTGCCATTGCTAATGGACATTGAAGCAAATGGACCAGGAGAGGCAGCTTGCAGCAGACCACAAAAGACTCCTAATGCACACCAAGGTTCCCCAACACCAACTATTCTGCTCTACTATGCTATATAGCTGCTCTTACTAGGATGTACCATTTCTGTAGACAGTCTCAGCCAGAACCAAAATAAATCAGTTAGCATGACTGAAGGGGCATGGGAAGCACTGAAAAAAGTTATCTCTTTTTAAGAAATGTAACACAGAACAAAGGAGTCAGTAAGCATGCCTGGAAGGGTCACAAAGCTTTTACAGAGGACACTATAAACGTCAGCTTTGCTAGGATTTTATTGTAAATTTGTATATTCTGAAGCTCTGTACCTGTAAGAATACATGCAGTATCATTGTTCTATAAACAATAAAAATTAACACATAGATTGATTCTTTGAAAAATTTAGTATATCTAATTTGAAAAAAGCTGAGCAGGAACACATTCACATCTTACTTAAGAAGAAATAAATTGTACAATTATGTCCATTTCCCTCTGTGAATCACTTGTGCCTTTTCATTCTTGTACTTAGTGCAAGTCAGGTGCTGACCAGTGAAAATTAATTAATCTCTTCTAGCCTTCACCCATGCCCCAAACTTTGCTTGATAACATACTATCACAAGCATGTTCTTAAAAGCAATATATATTTCTTGTCAGTTTGGGTGAAGTTACTGAAATATATGGTATCAAGGAGCACAAAGTTTATAAACTTGAACTGTAGTATTTGACTTTTTTCCCTCCCTTGCCTTGTGCTAAGGCGCTTCCCCATTTACTAAGCAGGGATGGGGTGGCAAGGAGCACAACAGAATTGAGATGAGAGGAAAAGACCTGTAAAGGGATTCTGGAAATGAAATATGAAATGCCATCATTTAATGACTTTACTCAGTTTGTTCCCTTTACAACAATCTACAGAGTTTGGATTGCAAAGTAAACACCAAGTAGTCTTTACACCATGATGAGAATAAACAATCTTTAAACAGAAGTAGAAGAGATGCAGGTTTAGTGTTAACTGTTTGAGAAGAATGGATGCAAACTGGGAACCCATATCAGAAGCTTTGCTTTGAAGATACACTAGATGGAATGAAACTGGATCACATCAATTAACATAGTAACAAAGTAAATGATTGATATCTCTTCTGTTGTAAAGCTGTGAGTGATGCTTTGCAGCCACATAGAGTAGCATCTTTTTTGAAGTACAAGAATTAAGAAAGCCATCAGCAGTTGTATCACATAGAAATTATTTTAACTCTGCAAGTGCCTTTAAACTTTTCATAAATAGCTTTAAATGCATTTAAAAAATTAGACTAATTATTCTGTGTTCAACCTGCCCTTGAGCAAAGCCACAAGCTTTTCATTGAAATACCATTTTCATAGTTCAAAAAACTACTTACTGCAAGAAATTCAAAACTAATTTACTTCTTTAAACAAATAATTGCCACCAACTGACGAGTACAGAGACATGTAAAATTCCCTTTTTATTCCCCTCTATTTTTGGCTTTTTCCTCTATTTTGGCTTTCTACTTCTGGCTTTTCACTTCAAAAAAGAAGTGATCTTTTTTGACTGTCTACAAATTTCATCCAGAGGCTAGGATGTTCTTCTCTAACTGAAACCACTTCATAGTGATTGCAACAGTTCTGAATTAGACAAGTTCTCTGTTTGTATATATACATATAAAAACCAAAAGTTTTTGAAACTTTTCTCCGTTGCTCAGTCATGCATCCCTCTCTGCGCATGGTCACAGGCCTTCTGAAAAAAAAGAAAAAGTAAAGATATGTGGAGTAACATCAAGGTCTCAAGTAAACCAGAAAATAATTGAGTGATGTCACTTAGATCCTAGCACTGGCTGATGGCCTTTGATAAGAAATTTGCTTAAGATAAGAAACAGAGTTTGATAGCGATTCGGTTTAACCTAGTGGTTACTGGTTGACTAACTGATGATTAGCAGAGAGTCATTTACAGTTGTTCACAAGATCCAGCGCTCTAATACGGTTATGGCATACTGTGGGGATCTTAGCAGCAGGTGAAGGAGGAAAATAAGTTGAGTTGACTAGAGAAAGAGCTTCATTGTTTGTAAAACAAATGAACAAAAAAATCAAAAAGCTTTGATATTGCCTACATTTTCTCTGCATAAAACTCCTGCATTGCAAGACTATACTAAACCAAAGAAATTGGGGATCAATTTTTTAGACATATAAATGAATCTGACTCTGGTTATTTTTTTTTTTTAAAGTGGGAGAGGGGAAACTACTGTAGACCTGAGACAATTTTAAGTGTTGTAGTTGGTGTTTTCATACAGCTCTCCAGAGCTTCTTATCTTGTGTTATGCTCACAGCATATTAACAATACAGTATTGTGTAAATACAACTACGTGCATTTAAAAAAAATCATCGCATCTGGTGGAGATGCTTCTCCGCCCGAAGATGTCAGAGAACAGTCCTTATTCAGTGGAAGCATAATCTTGGTGTGGGGTCTCTCCCCCCAAGTTTGTCACATGTGCTTTACTAGCCAATACCAAGAAATTAAATCATTTGCTGTGTGTGTAAGTGAGCTTAACTTCTAGATACCTTCTTCTGGAAATATTAGTGCATTGATGCACATGGTAATAGATTCTGTTCTGGCTATTTAAGGCTCTGTGAACTGTGCTAATGTTTTCTGTAATTGAGACATCTTGGTTAATTTCCATAAATATTTTCTTTGTGAAAGCCCTTAAACTGCATTAAGCTATTTTTATTGCTACGACTGTTTTATTTGGTTGATCTTGCCAAATTTCTTTCGAGTAGGGAATTCACTAATTGTTTTAGCATAGATTGGCTCATTTTGTTTTGTTATTTCTATAGGAACATTTTATGTGTTTCTCCTCACACCAGCTATCAATATGACATAGTAAGGAAACCTACTGAAATCTGGGTTTAGTAATACGGAAAAGGTACAGGAAAAGATTAAATGAGTGTTGTACTTGCTGGCTAAACCCTGTGATGTATTCTCATAGTTGTTGAACCTGATCATAAAGATTTAATTTGTGGCTGTGTTTCAGTAGTAGACCTTCATGTCTCGAATCTGGGTGGTTTTATGATCTCACTGCAGATCAGAAATGGAGATTCCTTTAAAAATTTGACTGAGTGGACTTTAAGAGGATGAGAAGCTTTTAATCGAGCTCAAGTAGCTTCTTAGGTATTGCACTGTATTTTATGTGTCACTTCTGAAATTGAGGTATTCATACTGACCTTCGTGGCTATTGTGGTGGTTTTTTCAAATACAGGATACGGGCATATACAGGACTGCACACTGCATGGTTTGCTCTGTGTGAGCTCCCTGGCTCTGGTCTAAAAAATGGGGGATAGGGTTTTATTGTTTTATTTCTTTAGGTCCAAGGCTTAGCTGGAGGTAGCACCAAACCAGTGTTAATTAGAGGAACTTCCTCCAGTTTTCATTGGTGTGTTATTACATTAATTAAAAACAAAGCTGTGATTTTTAAAAGGAGAGGCAGAGGTTAAGCAATTCTTGCGTTCTATCCCACGGCACAGGAATCAGAGTCCCCAATCTGGCACCCTGCCTTAGTATCGCACTGCACCCTTTCAGCTCACACTCTACAATCACACAGAGCGGAAGCTATGTTAGTATACAGGGCTCAGGAGAGTCAGCTCTGTTACTAACCCTGATCAAGCTCAAGGCATTGTTCTAAACATTGCCATGAAATATATTAGAAGTAGTGACATAGGTTCACATGACATGCAAATGAGAAAATCTGTGTGCTAGTGGCTTCATAGACTATATTCATAATCTTTGATCCTTAATTCTCGTTTTGAATGACTAAACGTCAAATTTTATCTGACATATCATGAATAAAATACAAATATAGGCAGAAGTTACTGTCTGAAACATTGCAAATATTGCTTAATAAACTGTGGAATGTAAAATAAGGTTATTTACAATTATTCTGTTCACCCAAACACTTGGAGTGGTATCAGTGCTGGCTTAGTGATCTGCCCTAGATCCTGCATGTAAAAATAAAGGACACTATTAAGAATGTCTTGGTTAACCTGGGAATTTGGGATCTGCTTTTTGACTTCATGAGAATATCTTACAGAGCATGAAATATCATATGAACAGTTAACTTCTACATTTATGACACATACTGGTTTTGGCTTTTCAGTCACTCTCCCTTAGATGGTTTCTTTACCTTTCTTTCAGAAAAGACGACGGCGGATTGACCGAAGCATGATTGGGGAGCCAACAAACTTTGTTCACACAGCTCATGTAGGATCAGGAGACCTTTTCAGTGGGATGAATTCAGTAAGCATGAACAAATGAATAATATTTCGTCTTAGAATACAGGAACACTGTATGTATATGTTGTGGTTGAAGCGATGAGTCTTTCAGCTCTAAGAAAGAAATCTCTATAAAACTGAAGAAAACCCTGCTGGCATCTTAATTCCAAGTCCTAAGCACCTACATTCAAGATTATGAAACATAATTTCTAAAATTCCTGTATTTACTGACAATACATAGTAGATGCTGCATAAATTGTGCAGATTATGTGTAGAATACTTTTTAAAAAGTCTTTCTGATGGCAAGTATGAAGTAAAATAGAGGTATATTTGAAAATATACTAGACTATTATGGAGAAAAATTATTAAAGTTGCTTACAATTGACTAGGTTTCTTACCTTAAGTACTCTAAGCTATTTTAAATATATTTCATTTAAAACTCTAAGTACCTTGGTTTATAGTGCACACAAATGTTTTTTGGTGTCCTTGTTGTTCTTTTCTATGATCTGGAGCCCTTTTTGCAGTGTGAATTATTTCCAGAGCAAGCAGTGATGTCACGTGCAAGGTTTTGTGGCTTCCTGTAGATTTTAGGTGTGATAAATGTTTTTTATCTCTCTCAAAGTGAAAAACAGTCTAAGATAGATACAGAAAATCAGCTTATAAGGATAGATTTCTTTTGTACTCTTCCAATTTATGTGAAATGTCAATCTGTTTTTAAGGTCAATAATATGCAATGTAGGATACTGATGGAAAATACTTCTTGACTGTAATAATTCTCTTTAACGGAAAGAAATATTTTGTGATGAAAATAATGAATTCTTCTTGATGAAGAAGAAAGAGTATCAAAATAGACAGCTGTAAAGGAAAGAGGAGTTTAACATAGGCAGGTGAAGTCAATTTGTAGTTTCAACTAGTTTACAGCTTACTGAGATTAGATAAAAGCGTTTATAACTCAGTATTTATTGGGGAAGGGCAAAGGTAGAAAATCTCACATGACAAATAATATATAGTTTTTTTCCCAAAAACAACATAATGATCTGGAAGTGATTTGTACTAAAACATCTGTAAGCAAGTTAAATGGATAAACACAGCTTCAAACTGATAACATTAAGTTAACGCTAATTATTTAATACAATATGTTACATTAATATTTAAAGCCATTACAAATTGAAATAATAAAATTATTAGCTTGCTGTTTGTTTGTTTTTTGTTTTTTGTTTTTTTTTTTTTAAGAATAGCTTTCTGTTTTGTTGTCCCTCCCGTGAGAATCTTCCTTATTCTCACAGCTGACCTGCCTCACGTGAGGTTTGTGGGGATTACTCTTTCCCCTAAGACTTTCCCCCTGCTTGCACTGACCTTCACCTTGCATACTATCCATTTCATCTGCAGATAGTAAGTAATTATTCTTTTCTCTATATATAAACTTTTTAATTTTGAATGCTCATAACTGGCTATCTCTCTCTCTCACTTTTTTTGATTTGGATACTGTGCTACATCAGTGGACAGAGTCATTTTTCTAAATCCAGACAGAAAGCATCTGTGTGCAAAAAATAATCCTTTTTCCCATCTCTCCCTTCAGAAGCACAAATCTCTGCTTTTTCCACACTGCTTGTTTTCCTGCCTCGTCTGTGTTGACTTGCTGTCATAATGCTGCAGCCAGTTTCTTTGTTCATTCTTTACCATGTAAATCCCAAGATTAGCATGTTAACATCCAAATGGTTTTTTGCTGCTTTATTTCCTTTGTACTATGGATATTATACTTCTTTGTGAACCTCCTTGTGCCTCCTCTGTTCAGAATACTTTGGGAGGGCCTCCTGCAATTTCATTAGCTGTTCCCATATAAATGTAGTTCTTCATCCACTGTCTGCTCTGTGCTTTTTTTTTGTCAGCACTATTCTTTGTTACATATCCTTATGATTCTGAGTCCAGATTCTTACTGCTGAAATATTTTTTTTTGTTTGCCTTCTCTGTAGAGTGCCTTGCTCCTTTGTCAAAGGTACATTTAAACAGTAGGAACCTTCTATGCACTGTTCCTTCATCATTCCCATCACTTACTTTCTTATTTTACCTTCATATTTTGTGGTGAAACCTCTCACTTTCTTATTCTCCTTCACATTCCTCAGTTTAGTTTTTGATTTAATGTATTCCATCCTTCTTTTAGTTTTCCCTTGTTTTCTTTCTCAAGGACCATCTGTGCTATTTCCTAATTCTAAACAGGGGAAAAAAAGGAAAAATGGAAATTAATGAGATAGATAAGCAGCACAACGGATTGGTCCTTAATTGGTTCAATCCTCTTCCCCATCCAAAATCTTATCCTATCTAAATTAGATATAAGTGAGAACAAACTTGTTCTTACGTATCATCAAAGGAAGGCAATAGCATCTTCAGGAAAGAAAGAAAATATAATCATATTTCATAGTGCTTGTTCTTGTAACTGAGGACTGCCTTAAAAAGACAATGCTTCAGAAAGAATACAGCCCCCTAAGCCTACAATTGTCAATTGTTACATCTGCTTTTTGCTCTAGTTGTCAGGCTGGAAGGTGACATGGTCTGGAGAGGTTTCTCTTGCTCTTTTTCACTAGAGGCAGGGTTCATTCAGATGAAATTAATGCCATCATCAATTAATACTATCTGCATTTGCATGTAGATTAATTGTTTTCTGAGGACAAAAATAAAAGATTCAAACTCCGTTTGTTCCAATGAGCAACAGAAGATGCTTGAAGAAGCATGGAAGTTCTTAAACACTGCCCTGTGGATGTGGTTGCACTTCTCCACCTTTCATTACTGAGTTTGTAGTCTGTGATGTCAGAACCACTAGAGTATTGGCCTGGAACACTTTTCAGTGAAGGAAAATGTGAATATAACGTCACTTGGCTGCAGCTGTATGTCTTGAGCAAAGGGCCAAGGTTGAAAATAGTTTTACTTTGTGCTGCTTAAGTACATAAAAATCCGATCTTCTGAACCGCATTGCAGTATACCAAGACAAAGATCCTAAAACTGGTTCTTTTGTTCACATTGGTTTGAGAAACAGTGTGTGAGAAAGAATTGTGATAATTCATTTCATGTGTGTGCATGTGTTCTGCTTTGCTTTGGAAGTGAATATACTTATTTTGTCTTTGTAGACAGGGAAAATACCATGCAAGCCAATATTTCTCCACTGTTGTTTCAATACAGCTTTCTAGTGATGTTTTGAGGTCTCTATGAAGGAGCATACATGTAATAATTGCAAGTGGTGCCCTCCAGGCATAAGCTTTGCTGCAAGGTCAAGTTCAGAAGCTATAGCCTTGAATTAATATGTTATTTTGTGCTTGTTGTGTACTTGTTATATATGCTCTGGGGTGCATAGAGAAAAAAGCCAAATCTGTAAGGTTGGACTTGTCTTCCTTCAGACACCTGGAGATTATTATTTTGACTCAAGCAATACAAGCAGGAAACAACTGTGGATTACCTTCCTTTTTGCTGATAAACACAATGAAAGCCATACAGGGATCTGTGTGTCTTTATGTGTGTGTGTGCCAGGGATTTTTATGTATTTATTTGTATCAGGATAAGAGTGTCTTCAAATAAGCTATTTCCAGGGAAGTTGATAGATTGAATATAGTTTAAAAAATAAATGCCCTGACATTTAAAATAATAGTGGCAATTATGGAAAGCAGTATATGCTTCCACAAACCAAAAGCTCCTTCTTGCTTTAGCAAGTCCTTTTTTAATTATCTGAAGTTAGCCATACAAAGCAGATAGTATCCAGATATTTTTTAAGTTGTCTATTACATTTTTAATGTAATAGTGTCAATTTCTTTGGTTTACCTTGCTTGGCAAAGAACGTTTTCCATATAACAAGATAATTTATAGATTGTAAGATGGAATAGAATTGAATACCAGTAAGAAATTTACTAATTTTTTTGAGCAATCAAGTGGGTCAGTAAAAGCTTAAATCAGCCAGTTTTCATTGGGAGAGAAGGAAATCTTCAGCCTCACCACCAGTTCTTCCACCTTTTGGGCTGAGCTGCCTGAAATTGTGAAAATTCCAGCAAGCCTGTGCTGTGCTGGTCCTCATGCTAAAGCAATGTAGCTTTAATGATAAAGAAACACTTGTTTCCAATTTTATTTGCTTAGGTTTGGTTACAAGAAGACATCGCATCTCACTAACTGCCTTCCTTGTTTTCTTGGCCTCTCTTTTCCATCTGCCTCCAGGTCAGCTCCATTCAGAACCAAATGCAGTCCAAAGGAGGCTATGGAGGTGGCATGTCTGCAAATGTTCAGCTGCAGCTTGTAGATACAAAGGCAGGATAACGTTGGGGAAACCTTTACAGTAAGTATTGCACTCTGCTTTTTAGGCACTGTAAGAGTAGTAGGAAGAATTAGCTCCCTACAAATAGCTCAGTCTTTATGATGCCCAATTTTAAATTCCAAGTAAAAATGTCAATACTGTGTAAACATGTTATTTTTTTATGCAATGAACAAGACATTGTCCTCCTGATTGCATCAGTCTGACCATAAGCCTGTTTATACCTAAAATGATATAGTAGGTAAATCTTCGCAAGTGAAGTTAACTGTCTAACAAGTTGCAGAAGAACTCTGTGATTTGGTACCATTTTTGTAACAGTTCCATCTATTTAAGTATAATGAGTATTGTTTTAAATCAATTAATAGCAGTGTTACGGAAGGAAAATGGTTACTCAGAATATTCGAAAGTTAGCTTATTGTGTGTTTTCTGTCTTCCAGGTTTATGTGAGTTCCTGTATCTTCTTTCCTTTTGCTTGGTGACTGCTTTCTGTGCTCATGATGAGAGATGTGATGGCTGATTGTTCACCTGTTGTAATTACTCCAGTGAAAAGTTGCTTTTTCTGCTCTGATGATGCCATTTACCAGACTGGCCCAACCGTGCCTTTCAGTGGCATGCACACATTAGCCTCTACCAGTATCATGGACATAAGTTCTTTAGGATTGTTTTTAGCTTTTTGTTTGTTTTAAGGCAAATTAAAGCATCAAACTTAGCTTTCCTCATTCCTCACAAATACTAGCACAACACTCAGTTGCTTTTTAGTCTTTAATCTTTTTTTCCACTCAAGTAATTTAGAAATGAGTGAGTTTCCATTAATGTTGTCAATCATCTATTGTTCATATCCATTTTTGAAAGGTCTGGGACCTGCAAGCACAAATTACTATTTCATACAAAATCAGCAGACAACCGCATGCCTTGTGAGGTTGCTTTGTATGGTGGCCTGTTTGGTGCTAGAAGAAAAAAAGAATTCTTCCCGTAGACTGCTGAAAAATTCTGCTGTGGCACCAAGTCATGCCTGTTTCTGAAAAAGGACTTGTAACTTAGCTGCTTCAGAGTTATGTCTTTATTTTAGTTTTTATCAAACTGTTCTTGAAATAATAAAGAGAGAACTTGCATTCATGAGTCATTAGTTGTAAATGTTCAGCATATTTATTTTAAAAGAGCTTATCTTGAGACTGTAAACCAGTGTAATACCGTATGTAAGTGTTGTGAAAGCGCGTTAGTCTATTTAAAAAAGAAATGCATTATGTTTGGCTGCTGGTTTTTCTTTTTTTTCTATATTTTTTCTTAATTTTTGGCTGTATCATCATTTCCAGTAGCAGCATGTCAGACTGCGTGAAATACTATCTAAAAAGTTTAGTAGACCTCTCTAAGTAGTTGGCAGTTTCTGTGGACTAAATATTTAGGGGCCATGGAAGTTGCTAAGAGCAACATGCTAATCTGGCAGAACAGATGCCAATGAAAACAACATACAGGGTGACTTTTTACTAAGTCATTAAATGCCTTTTGCTCAGGTTCCAAAGCATGTTTCTTTCACATGTTGTGAAATTGTATTTTAATATTGCACTGTTTTCAGATTATCTCTGTAAATGGTCCCTTTTTTCCTCTTTGGTAGTGGTTTGAGAGAAGTCAATGATTAGAGTCCTGGTTGAGTTAAATTTCTATCTGAAAAAAAACCCAAAATTTCCGAACAATAACTGAGCCTCCTCAGATTCATTTTTATATGTAAACACGTGTGTTCATAACTACAGATTGCTGTCATAAATGATTCTGTTTCCATACTTCCCCCGATTTCACATTGCAACAGCTGTCAGGTTGATTTAAGTGTGTATGCACCTACCTACTCTTCTCCCTCAGTTCGCAAGCAACACACAAAATACAGAGCTATGGGGGTAGTTTGCCTTCCCTAAATTGTATTCCAGTGGTAGCTGTCAATTATCTGGTTGAATAGTTCAAATTAGCTTGGGTAATCTTCACTGATAAAGGTACTGATTCATGACAAAAGAAGATCAAGATGTTCAGCTAGGTGCATAAACAAATGGCAGTGCTGTGACATATATCTTTAGGGGTCAGCATTTCCACTGTCACTTTATCAATGAGTCCTAAATATGCTATGATTATAAAATTATTTAAACTTTGTCATTGGTAACAGCGGCTTAAATTTGTTTGCCAAACCTATCTTGCACTTGTCAAAATGTTTTCAGCTTAATAGCCAGGAAAAAAATTTTACATATTTTTATAACAGACATACTTTTTTTTGTACATTGTGTTCATTCTTGAATAAAGTCAGTTCAGTGTTGGCTTGTAGATATCAAAAGGAAAGTATTGTCTTTGATTCAATAAATGTTTTCTTTCAGTTGGTGTCCTACCCTTTTTCTTTTTCATTTAAGAAAGTTACATTTTCATTAGAAAAATACTTGCAGCCTATGGACAAGTTTGTGGTGAAAATTCTCTGAAGGGTAACCTGTTAGTGTCAGTAAGTAATTTGCAGGCTTTGCATTTTTTCATACCATTTTACCCTTTTGTTGTGAAACAGATTAAACTGTAATTTTATTGGCCCTTTCGTTGTATTGACTTAAAGTGTATAACAGGGACTTCTGCAAGGATCTTCGTGGGAAGGTTTCCTAAAACATATATTGGAAACCTTCATATACAGGATTTCTTTCCTTTTGACTTCAGCTGGTATGTGTGTTAGTTTCCTGATTGCTATGCAGATTACTGTGGTGATCAGTAGAAGACTCAGTTTTACAACTAAGCATCATAATTGACACATCTGCTTTAAATATACCCACAAGGCACTATGTTGTCTACTCTCTATTTGGCTTAATTAATTTTTATATTTGACACTTTAAAAGTTAATTCCTTCAGCATTAATTTACTTGTTAAAACTTCATGCTAAATTGTTTTAAAGGCTGATAATTAATTCTTAAGCTTATGACAAGTTCTTGAAATTGCTAGTTGAGAAGAAAAGTTCTAAAGGGAAAGAAATATCAAGATAAAGCCATGAGATATCAATCAACTGGAGGATTCTTTAGTTATTGAGATTATGGACCTTAGTGCTGTCTACAAAGATGTGTCTTGAAGAGCAGATGTTTTAATATAACCATCTATAAAAATAAAAGGGTTTGATCTCTGAAAGAAGAAAACAGCCTATTTACACTTAGTGTTTAGTCTGTCATATGAGACATGTTTAGCATATACGTTTAGCAGTTTTACAAATCAATTCATCCCTTTTATGCTTTTTTAAAGAAGATGATGCATTAGAAACCAAGTTTCTGAACATAGTCTTGGTCCTAAGTGGCACTGTACTCTGCTGTTATTTGATATGCCAAAAAAACCCCCACCCTTCAGGTACAGAAAATTCCCTTCCTAGAGAACAGAAAGTGAGTTTTGAGCTTCATAAGGATTCTATAGATATTCAGCACTTTATTGTATTTCCTGTTCTCCATCTTCTTTGAAGATCTCTATGGGTGTCGCTGAAAAAATTTCATGACTTGATGGTACTTCCTCTCTTTATATGTCTTTAAAAAATAAAAGAAGCCTAACAACATGCTACCTCCTCTGGTGAAACTAGTAGGAAGCAGCACAGGGTTTACCAAACAAAATTGATTAGGTTTTTATATTTGTGAACACAGTGTAATGGAAGAGGCCTGGGTAGTACACATCCCCACAGATCAGAAGGTTTTGGTGTGAATTTCATGCTTATTGTGATCCTGGATTTTGAAGTTTGGGAATATTGCATTTATTTGAATTTCAGCTGTGTTCCCTTTCCTTAATCCATATCACTTTTTCTATTACTACAGATAATCACAGAAGACTGCACAATTCTGCATAGTATTAGATTATGCACTATTTACTGTTCAACATTTTCTTATTCCTTAAAAACAGTTGTTAATGTGATAGAATGATGAAAGCTGGACTAAACTGCAGATTTAGTGGTATAATGCAGTTCTGTGAGCACAAACAGATACATCAGGATATAAAACACTTTCAGAGTAAAAGATACAGTATTAGGGATGAGAGTTTGAGGCTTCTTTTGTATTAAGTCTTTTAAAACATGCTGGTTACAGCCACAGGCTATGCCTTCCTTGTAAAACTATTTTACTAACAGTAAGAAGATATAAAAAGTATAATCAGCACAGCTCTACTTTATTTCTAAAGAAATTTGCCTGAGACTGAGGGCACACGCAACCTGAAGTGAAGAGATACTGAGTAAGGGAATTCCCAAGGAGTGATTAAGTTTCCCCAGAATGGGATGTGATGAAAATGTAACCATTTTCTGTACTGGTAAAAATCTGTGCATCCGAGTAGCCATAGGTAAATTTTAGATGTTCCTTATGATGTTTGCTTTTAGGTTATAAGGAGCGATCTCTGTGCATATATGCAATAACCCTACATGAAAAATTGAAAGAGATGCTGTATGTAACAACCTTTATTCTGGCAAGGCAGAAGAGGCCCTTCTGGACTAGGTAGGAAATACAGTCTTTTTTAAATAAGCCACTGAAGGAGAGTGTACACAGGACAAAACAGTACATGCATAATCATTCTTGGTTTTCAGGTCATGCTCCAGCCTGGTACCAGTTTTGAAAATGTTCATTTGCTCTAAGCTGCTTGATAGAGAGGTTGCCTGAAATGGTATTAGATAGCTGGACTACCTGCCAGCCTTAGCTCAGGTCTTCCTGCAGTGCCTTGTTCTTACATCCTTCTCCAACTTTCTTGATCCCAAGCTGATCCTAGCAGTGTAGGACATGCAGTACCAGAATGGCAAGAACAGTCCAAATCCTGAGGAGTGGGCAGCACATGGAGCACCACATCCATAATAGCCCCAAAGGCTTCATGCTGCTCTAATGCTGCCATTTCCCTTGGGATGTCTCCAGTCTCTCTCCACTTGGGAATGACAGAACAAATGAGTCTTTCCCACTCTGGGTCTGTGAACTTACTTTGTCTTGCAGTGCTCCTCCACAAGGACAAGGTTTGACTTCTAGCACCACATGTAACAATTCCTAACCAACACCAGAAAAAGAAACTTCCCACCCCTGGTAATGCACATTTTGTACAACAGCAAAACTCACATGCACACATGCACAAGAAAGATGCAAGAAAGATAAAGTTTGAGTGTTAAGAGCTTCCAAGTCCATGATAGAGCACAGACACTGACAAGACAGTAGCATTGTAGATACCACTTTTGCACTTGAATCAATTGTACAGAATACAGTGTTTTCCTCAAACACTGCAGACCTTTTCTGCAGACAGTAGTGATGGGAATATGCCTATTGCAAAAAGCCAATTATTTAAAGTCAAGTATTTTCTTCTAGTGTTTGATTCTTTAGGTAAGAGTTTTACCAGGGACGAGGCACTCTAGTAGCGTATCTCCTAACAACAAATGAATGAGGCCCAATGCAGTGAGCTCACGGGCCAGCTGTGAACTCAGCTGTGAAGTTGAGGGCTGGGTGGAGCCTGATGACAGCTAAAAATAAATGGGGACTGAATGCAGCCTGTAGCTACTAACACCAAAAACTTCCAACATTCACTATACAAACATATACATGTAGAATCAGACAAAAGGTAATAATCAAGGGTGATATACTAACATTTCTTTGTTTCTCTTGCCGTCAGCGATATTGAGGCTTCTCATATTCCTTTTCTGTAGTTCATATATGTATAAAAGGTCCATACACAATTAGTTTTGCCAATATGAGCTAAGATAGAGTGGTTTGGTGAAAAGTGTGCACTCAACAGCCAGTGGCTGATGAGACACTCCATGATGAGGTACTCCATGCTTGTATTCGGTATTCCTCCACTTGGACTTTTTGTCTTTCATGAGATATTCACCCACTGTATCAGACTAAAATGAATCTGCCTGTATACAATTTGCATGTACAAGCAAACCATTATTGCCAACAGGAACTCAGCTGCTGCAGTTTTGAACAACAAGCTGGAGCACCTATTAACTTATTTTCTATGACTCACTGCAGTTAATGCAGTAAGAAACAGATGCGTGTCATTTGCATACACTCTGAAGTGGTTAGCTCTCAGTGCTACTGTATAGCAGTGGATCCTAATTACAGATGCTTCTGACAGTGTTGCACACATTTTGTGGTGGTTTTGTATAGATTGGCAAGAATATGCAGACAGAAAAGTCTTTAATAGTGTCAAAAGAGGAGCCAGAGAGTTAAAAAAGTAAGTTCCTTTCAAGAAAAAGAGAAGTGTAGATTTGGTTTGCTTTGCTTTTGCCTTTCCTTGGTTGCTGGTTTGTTTGTTTTTTTTTTAATTTACACTTTCAATACCTGTGCTAGCAAACATCTATCAGTCTTGTCACATATAGAAAATCACTGCCACAGACAGACATGAACATTAAATTGGCTCTAAAATGAGATCACACTGAGAAGGGATGATTATTTTTAAGTGAAACTTGGAGGCTGTTTCTTGTTGACAGTTTAGGGGACTGTGGAGGAAGAAAAAAAAAGAAAGAAAAGACAGAGAGGAACAGAAATTGTATCTATCTTGCTGAGCACAACTCCAAGACAGTGCAGGCCATTCTAAACTCCTCTGTGTTTTTCCACTGTTTCTTTCCACTTAAAAGCAACCTCAAACTACAGGATAATAGCGTCACAAGCTAATAATGAGGATGGTATACTTCTGAGGTCTCTGCTCATGTTCCTTGACTCCTCAAGCCAACTAAACTTTCAAACACTGCCAGGATGGTAGGCTGCAATCCTGATTTACACACATGCATAATACATAATTTCCCTCAAGCACAGATGATGCATGGGACAGAGAATTGTATTAGCAGCAATCTTCAGACTACATCTGTGATGTCATGTTCGTTAAATAATTATTATGCATTTAAGTATACTCTCTAGAGAGAATAAAGGCTTTTAGGACATCCACAAACTCCAGTACCATGGACTATTTTTTGTATTACAATTGTGCCTAGAGGCTCCAGCTGAGACTGAGGACCCCATTCATTTAACAGGCTCTGCATAATCAGAATAGTCACTGTAATGATTAGCAGCCCAGGGAAATCTGAGTCAACAAAGCAAGAGATAAATTATTACTTTCGGGTGTTGGACAAAAAATGCAAAAAAATGCCTTGAATGTCTTCAGGCTGTGGTAAAATCTCCTGTGTAAGAAGCAACAGGCCAAACTTAGCATTATTTCTGCAGAAATAATTTACAGTTTATTTTTATCAGACCTTAAAACATGTCACAATTATAGGCTTTATCCTCCCTTTCTATTCCATTGCAGACTGCAACTGACACCCACACTAAAGAGGAACTGCTGAATAAATAAGTTTTATATCACCGTAAGCTTTTCTCTAGGTGAGAGGTGTGCCAGTCCAAGCTTTATATTGATGTTAACCAAGTTAATTTTTTCCCATAAACAAATTCACAGTAATGATGTAGATGCAAACCAGAGGACTTAGTACCTTGTAGGTGGCATCTAATGTATTTAAAAAGCTAGTTTAAAGGAAAACCACAATGGTTGCTCTGTCATTCCCCCTAGAAATAGCTCTTGGGGAACTTTTATAATGAAAAAACATTTCTTAGAAGAAAGCTTCTATAAGAGTAGGCACTGGAATAGACAATCTGTATTCCAAGGTACTTTCTCATACTAAAATATCCTGCCTTCTTCAGCAATGTATCTGCTTAAATTTAGGAGTACTGGAGTGCAAATGGTGCGTCTCCACACGGATTTCCTTATGTTTTCTTTCTTTATATTGCTACACAAATGGTGTTAGGAAATCTTCATAGCAAACATCCCAAATCTACTTTATCTTCCTCATCCCTATTCCATTACTACGTAAAGAAGTTCCAGTGACCTTTCTCTTGGTCAGAGGCACAAAAAGAACTCTGTCTTTCTGACATTCCTTTGCTAAAAGAAAAGGTGATTTTTGCTTAGCTTAGGTAAGGCCATGCATACAGAAATTATACCAATAAGGATGATTTTAGGCTATGCAGAGACTAGATCAGAGTAACTGTGGCATTTCATGAGTCAAATCCTAAGGCTGAAGAAAGTCTCAAAAAACAGTCATACATAGATTTTACTCAAATAATGGAAAAGATATACAGAAAGTCTGAAGAACATTAATTTAAGAAATTATTTATTTATGTCATACCTTAAGTCAGCTGTCCTATTGACTGGCAAGTTTGCCACTGGCTGGAGAAAGTCTGTCAAACACTGAACCTCTCAGTCAGCAAAACTATGCCTCTGCAAACAAGAGATTTAATTTCTCCTATATATGCAAAGAGATCATTTCCCTGCATGTAAAAAATACTCGATGAAAGTACATGTAGTAGGTTGCTGAAACAAAAGCTTTTCTGTATGCTTAAATATAAGCCTGACTATACACAAATGTGTGTGGAAATATACACATTTCGAATTTGTCAGGGAATTTTTTAGCAAAAATTCTTCTTTTTTGGGGGAAGAAGAGGTCATTAGGGCCATCATACTTCATTCCAAAGTATTATTAGGTCATTCACAAAATGTTGCATACTCAATATGTCGGTTTTCTTCAAGTCCCTAAAGAGGAAAAAACCAAGACCAAACAAACAAAACCAGCTTAAACACAACCCCCCACCCCCATTCTTTCTCTAATTTTATTAGCTATAACTTTTGAACTTTTTTTAGCTATAACTATTGAAAAATTTGCATTTTACCAACAACAAGAATGGTGCTGTAAGTTACTAGATTTGCTGCATTATTAGCTAGAAACAACCCTGTGGCATTTGGCGAAAACAGAATTCCAGAGGATCATCTGTCTGAGTGTCTAGTTCCTATATGGCAACAAATTAATTAAAAGGCTATGGCTCAGAAAACCCAAGCAATAACGGAGTCACCTATCTTGATGGATGAAGAAATCAACATTCTAGATTAGAATTATAGACAACAGGTGAAGGAACAGTGATGTTTTCCCCAAAAAATGTATTTTACTGTGAATTCCTAGCAGCACTATTAAAAATTGACCATTTATTTTCATCATGAAAGATAAAAATGGGAATATTTAATATGTGTCATGATTTAGCCTCAGATGGCAACGAAGAACCAGATGGCAGCCCAGTCACTCCAACACCTCACAGCCATGAGGAGAGGATTGGAAGAAAAAAGGCACACTGGTGGGTTGGGACAAAAAACTGTTTAACAGGACAACAAGTAGAGCAAGGTAAAACAGTAACAGTAACACGGATGGAGAAGGATACAAACACGATTACAATACCAACCGCAGCCCCAGACCTGTCGCAGACCCCACACTTCCCATCCCCCCTACCTTTCCCGGCCAGCTCCCAGTGACCCCTGGGCATGGCTCAAGGTGGCCATGATGACCTGGGCCCCTGCTAGAGCCAGGGAATAATTAACCTTATCCCTCCCAGAAACCAGGACAACATGTTTTACTCCAGCAGCAATTCACTATTGTCATCCAGCATATTCTATCTTCCAAAAATTGAGTTTTCAACAGTAAATTTTTTAGTAGCCCTGAACAGAGATTTTTGACAGTGAAGGCAACAGATCCCTTATTTACCTGTACACAGAACTTATCAGAGGAAATCTCATTCAACACAATTAAATCTGTTTTCCATTTTGTTAATCAAATATGACACAGAATTAGCAGAAACTACTGATTTAAAGAAATTTTAAGGAGGGAAAGGAAACAAGTTTACTCAAAACAGCCAAAAGCTACAGACTAAGCTTTGCAGGTAGCAAGAATTACATCTTCTTCCACCTTCAGTTACTGAAAAATAAGGTATGTCATAGCATGGAACATGCACTGGAAACATTTTCCCATGTAGTTACTGCTCTGAAACACAGAAGTACAACACAGGAAACTGGGTAAGGGATCTGACTTAAAGTATCCATTTGTCTTTGCATACACCACAGGAAGTTTTTTCCCCCTCCTTTGCACTTGATTTAGCATGAAGAATGAAGACTTTAGCGTAGCGTGAGGCAGGAAAATTGGTAGCAAAGAGGAGAACTTTACTTCTCAATATGAATGTGGTTGGTGCCCATATAATTTATGGTATCTGCCTCATGGTGTTAAAGACAACCAAAGTTAACTCATACAGAGTAAGCAAGATATATGTAAAGAAAAGACTTGTGGTATTTTTAATGTTTTGAAAAAGAACATCCTAGAAGCTTGTATAAGCAATTAACATTTTTTTCTTTATTGGAAGAAAGACAAAAATTTGGAAACATTATTGTGTTCCGTGCAAGAGCACAAAATGTAGACTGGAATTTATATACACAGTCCATTGTTTTGCCTAAAGCTACCACCAAGGGACTGCCTGGACTATCATTACATACGCCTTTCCAAGAGCATACACGTTTCAATCACTTCACTAAAATCTGAACCATCAGCAGCACCAGAGATAGGCTCTTGCCAAGGAACAGCTGGAGAAGATGTACTAGAAACAATGAATTACGTGCTGCAACAGCTATGGGAGCTGCAAATTACTGCACAGAAGGAACCTGTTGCTTTGCATGGGATAACAGTAGCAGCAGTAAGAAGAAAGCAACAGAATGAGACGTCTGCCTAAGCAAATCGCTTTCCTTTTGGTTCTATCTTTTAACATAGATGACTCTCTTTATGGCTTCTGATCAGCTTTGTAACTCAAATGCCCTGTCCTAAATCATTCTGAAGAAGCAAACCTCCCAAAACTGCCATTTGCTAACTGGGCAAAAGAGGGATAAGATCTATCAAAAGTATTGTTACGCTGTTTAGAATTATACAATCACAAGCCCCAGATTTCTTTTAGAACTTTCCTACTTGCAATAACTCTGAAAATGTTAAATAGTAACAGCATTGTGCTGACACAGGACTTGTAAAAATTTGGGGATGCTTCTCTGAGTCCTTTGACTTAATGACCTCAACATACCTCTGTCTTAGAAATGCAAACCTGTGAGATATCATTCTAGTTTTCCTGGATCATCAAGCCAGTCATAGAGTTCCAGTTACCCTGCTGACCCAGCATTTGCAGATTGGATTGAATTGCTGAACAGATAGAGGCTTTGCCCAGGACAGCAGAGAGTTATTTTACAGAACGACATATAAGTGCTAGTGTTAACACTGCACTCATAAATCAAAGCTCCTGACAGCACTATGAGTTATGAAGGCTTGTAATCTACCTTCTTTATCTTAAAGTGCACAGTTTGATAACTTTTGTTACTGTACTGCCACACAGAAAGACAGTTTATTTCCTGCCAGTGAATGTGGAGTAGGCACTATTCTATTCAGAAGATTCAGACACTAGCAAAAGGAATTTACACTATAATGACTTAGCCTGGCAAAGGTTTTCTCATTAGAAGTAAAATCCCCCTTGTCCTCTGACCCCCTACACCCATAGGCCTCTTTTGGATGATTTAATAGTCAGGTCTTGCCAGGTTATGCAGATACAGGATGTTTTCTCACGAGTAGTTGCATAGACCTTGGCATCTTCATCACTTGTACAGTATGGAATTTGAAAGGACAACATACGTACTTGACATATACGCAAAGTCAGGAGTTGTTTGTGTCTATCCCTAATTATATATAAGCAGAATGCAGTATGCTCTGTTATGGAGATCAGAGAACAGGCTCCAGGAAAAAGCCACCTCTATGTAAGAGCACTTCAGCATTTACATGACAGACAAACTTCCCAGACACATGGATTATAGGAATTCGGGTTGGCAGAGGACTCTGTACAAAGTTTTGCTGTATTAACCAGGGCTCAGGGTCTCAGGAGTAAAGTCAAATTGCTTAAGAAGATTAAAAGTCACGCTCATGGTACAGATACAACTTCAGACACTTAAAAATTTAATTGCTTATTTTTTATATGGAGCATAAAGTGATACAATTTATTTCAGTGGTCTTTTTTCATCTTTATTTTTAGCTCAGAGCAGATTTATATATTGATGACAGGCATTTAATATATAAATCCCAAAGATGGTGCTCCAAACCATCAGACTTCTGAGTTCAATACAAATGGAAGAACTTTAACACCTAAGGAGGCACTTGTGAATGGGGCTAGGAAGATTAACAGGGTATTCTGCAGAATGGCTGACTAGAGAGACAAATTGCTATGGCCTCATGAGATAGTTCATCCCCAAGACAAATGATGGAGTTCACATGATGACTAGACAGACTTCATTTCACTATACTTGCAGTAGGCTCAGCTGCACTCACAGAAGCAGCTCCTGTCCTCCACAATCTATACTGTCCCCTGCACTGCTGCTGGGTACAGATGTTTCCTTGCAAAACTGATGCAAACAGCTCCTGCTTCACTGTCCTCTGGCTTCTTCCCCCTGCCACCGTCTCCTGCAGTTTTGGTAGTTATGAAGTTTGTGAGACTGCCTCTAAAGCCACAAGTTAACCAAGTCAAGTAACTGACTAAGGTTAAAATAACTATTAAATAAGAAAAGAAAAAGTAGCAGCTTTGCTCTGGGGTTAGATATCCATGGACCCACAGCTTCTAGAGTGAGGATGAAGTGAAGGCTTCTCTGGTGAAGGCTGGAGGGAGCCTTCCCTGGACACCATCAACTACAGTTGAACTTCCTTGTGACAGCAAGACAGTGTTCTTGGGCTTTGAGTAGTAGTTTGCATCTGGCTCAGTTTCTCACATATTTATTTTTACTTTGCAGAAACATCAGTATTAAAATTAAAACTAAAATTCTAGAGTGCAGCTCTGTTGTAAGGGCTTGTGAAGAAAGCCAAGGAGACTTGCTGAGTAAATTGGGTAAGAATCTGTGGCTGTTTGCTTCTCTGACTGCTTAACTTTCGCTTCAGAATAATTCCTGCCTAATGCTGGGTACTGTTTACCAGACCTTGTATCCATTTAGAACATGAGACAAAATTAATCTTAAGCCACTTCAGCATTGGCCAACATAGGAAGTCAGCAGAATCCCCATATGGAGGTACCCTTGTTTCAGCAGGAGATGAGCAATTTAGTAAAATAAAATAAAATAAGAAAATAATTTCAAAAAAGCTTTTGCTGTGTACAGTTTTGTCAGTATAGCTATGTCTATGCTATGATCATTTTCCTGGCACTGATCCAGTTGTTAGTGTAAAGGTCAGAACTTTCTGTTAAGCACCAAGAATATTTTCATTAAGTAGCATGTATCCCTTTCAGTGAAGCTGGATGCTTTTAATATTAAAGCATATCTTCTTTGTTTTTTGTGAAGATCTGTTAACTTCTGGCACACATAAAGTATCTAAGGAAGAAAAAATTCCCAGACAATATATCTTACTTCTATCCAGAACTCAAAAGGTTAAATAACTTGCAAAAGCTAACTTAGTTTTTATATAAAAACAAGTTATGCCACTAATGTATATAGTGGTCCATTCTCAGATGTACAGCTTAAAAACAAACAGCTCTTTGTGAATACTAAGCAATAATGTTGGTTAATCATTGTATGCAGTCATACAATGCAGAAGAAAGGCCTTCACTAATTCCTGTATATTTATGACAACAAGCTGGTTTTACTTCTGTAAAACAATCTTTTCCAATAACCAGTAAACCTGCCTTGGCAGAGGGGTTGGACTAAATGATCTCTGAAGGTCCCTTCCAACCCCTATCATTCTGTGACTGTAATATATCCAGATTTCCCTCTGCTAGGATAATGTCACCATTGCTCACCAGAAACAACTGCAATCTGTTTGCAATAGTTTTGTAGGGAACACTTTATTATAAATGTAGGAAGATGGTACAAGTTTCCTGATGCACGTGCAGAGAACTATAAATAGTCAAACTGATTGGGTATTACAGTGTGGTCTCTGATGACAACTTAGATGGCTTCGATCACTTTAGTCTTCCCGGATGTACTTGGTTATTTAGGACTCGAGAGCAGATGTAGCAGAGGAGGTGCTGAAAAATACATCTCAATGCTGTTATCTGTTTGGGAATTTTAGCCTTGTTTTCATATAGATGTAGCATTAGCTGCTGCCCAGCCAACACAACACTAAACACTTTTTGCCATGACTACAGCACCCAGTCTTCCCTATTTCCTGATCTCCCACGGGTAAGCACCTGCTCTGAAGGCTGCGAATTCTCTCATCCTCATGCTAGCAGAACTGGCATCAGCAGTGCTGGTTTTATTCCCGTTAAAGCAATCCACTACTGGTACAAGAAGGTAACATTACACATCAAAAGACTGATTTAGCTGAAAAAAAAAAGGTTAACAGGCTAGGTCCAGTTCTACTCTCTGGAGCTAAAAACAAGGTAAAATGACATAGTGTTCATCTTTGCAATAAGCATTTGCTTGCTCTTTTGGGGAACAGGGTATTTACTTGTCCTTGTTTGGGGTAAACCAGAATCAATTTTCTGTGCAGTTCTTTTACTTTTTAGCTGGGACTCTTCTAACTAACTAAACCCTGAATTTAACAGCATACAGCATATTATTCAGGAAATTGTTCACTCTCACAGTGATAAGACCTGATTAGACCAAGGAATGGTATGTGAAGAGGCTCTTGCTTATATTTATTGCTGTAACAACCAAGGTCAGGTAATATCGTTATTTGTCCCGTTGGAGGGTCTGAACTGGAAAAGCATAGAGAGGTCACACCTGTAGGGTGGAACAAGTGACCCAAAACTGACCAACAGGGTATTCCATCCCACATGCATCATGCTCAGTATAAAAGCTGAGGGATCAAATGATCAACTCTTCCTTCTATAACGGCTGATTGTTGAGGAGGACCCCATCTGTTCATCTGCCTTTGATCCTGACATGTGCGTTCCTGACTCCAGATCTGGAATCCAGCTCCTGTCGGTCACTGAGTCTAGTCGAGGACTTTTCCCTGTGCTTGCTCATGACATGATCATCATCCTGGGAGCTTGATACGGTTTTGCGCATACTGTATTTTTTTTTTCCTTTTTAAATTTTTTCTTCTTATTTATTATTTCATTATTTTTTAATATTTTCATTCGTTTAGTTATTGTTTTTTTTCCCCTAAACTCATAAATCTCTTTATCTCTTCCTCTCTTCTCTTTGAAGAGGGGGGAGGGAGAGGCCATCTGTCATTTTGATTGGCCAATCCTGCCAAGACCCATGATATCAGTGAATTCAGCCCAATGAGTTTTCCAATCTTTTTTGGCTCAACATGATCATAGAGGGTCACATGTTAGAGGGTATAACTCTATGTGTAGTTATATCCTCTATATAGTAGGAGGGAGTAGCTAGCAGATTTTATTAAGGCCAGTTTGACAGCTCCCAGTGAGAAAAAAATGTAAAAACCCTTTCTCACTGCATGAGAGACCAAAATAACTGTGCTCTGGACTTAACTTGGGAATCTGCTATGTTAAATATTAAGTAAGGTGCTCTACATGTGTTTTTCATGTTAGGTAATGTTTTGCTTCCCCTTCATTTTCAGTCTCTTTCAGATACGCATTTTTCCCTCTACTCCTGCATTTTCTATAGAAAAACATGCAGAATCACTGACATTACTCTTACTCCAAAGAGGTCAGCATTTTTGACTTGGCCTTGCAACTCCCACCAGCTGGAAGATTCCTCTACAGCTCTATATCTCAGTGCACACTGTGGTCCTGCTCTGCTGAAGGTAGACTGCATTTGCATTGCTTGGAGATTATTTCAGTATTCATGCATATGGACAGTACTATGTTTGTACAACTAAATACTAATTTGGTTCAGATATCATCATATTAGATAAAATTTCTTCAGTTACTGCTATAATTTTCATATACTCTTGCAGCTACTGCCAGTCAAATAGCAGAGCTCACTCGCAGTGTGGAATGTTTGACTCCAGAATATGGTTCTACTCAATCTTCCCTATACTGCAATCTGTTGCAATATTATACTACTCCAAGTAATGCAGGTGGAAAACATTATTTTCAGCTAATACTTCCCATTCTATGTCATCCTCCTCCTCTACTCCTCCTAAATGTATCAGTGTATTAATTTTACAGGCTTCAATTAATTTTTGGATTGTCTACGAATCTGTCTCAGCTGCCTGGGAGAATTAATCTTTCACAAAATTAGGAAGGTGAAAACTAAAACAAACTGGTTCAAACAAACTAGACCACATGATCTCTAGAGGTCCCTTCCAACTCTGAAATTCCATGAAAATTCCCCCTACTGACTCACTACGGTACCAGGCATAGCTGTTGTACCGGGTCTGGTGGGAGTGGAGTTTACTTTCCCCATAGCAGCTTTGTATTTGTAGCTAGAAAGGTGTTGGTAACACACCAAAGTTTTGGCTATCGTGCTCATGCAACATCAAGGCTGTCCTTCAACCAACCCCACCACCACCCCTCAAAAGGCCAGTAGGCTGGGGTGGGCAAGAGTTGGGCAGGGGACATAGCCAGAACAGCTGACCCAAAGTGATCAAAAGGGTCCACACCAAATGATGTCTGCTCTGTAATAAAAGCGAAAAGAAAGAGGTGAGGGGCATTTGTTGTTAAGGTATTTGTTTTCTGACATGACTGTCATGCAAAAACAAAAACAAAGTAGGCCTCAGCAATCTGAGGCCTACTTTGTTGGACAGCACCTGCCAATGGAAAGTGCAAAATAAATCTTTTGTTTTCCTCTGCTTCCACATGTGGCTTTTGCTTTTGCTTTATAAAACTGCCTTTATCTTGACCCATGAGGCTTTTTTTCATCTTATTTTCTCCCCAGCAGTCTTGCAGAGGAAGGGGGAGTGATAGAGTGGCTTGCATAGGCACCTGGTGGCCAGCCAACATCAACCCTTCACACCTGGTCAAAAACAAATTTGTTCCTAGTTCTGAGGCTGTATTAAATTTCACAGCTTACTCAATCTTTCATCATTCCGTTCAGATCATTTGAGAGGTAAAGCCACCTGATTGTGGGTTTTACAGCTTTGATATACCTTCAGGAGGACTATTTTCTCAACTATTGAAGTCACATCGGTTACAGCCTGATACCCAGCATCAATACATACCCACCTAAGCTAGTTCATAGCAATTTATGATAAAGGAGATGGGCACACCTACACAATTGTAAGAATTGGCACGACATATAGTTTGTTCTGGGTATAATCTGGTCATTTTATCTAGGGTTGCTCCTTAAGTTGAGATATTTACAAGTATATTTATTTGTACCCACCTAAAAGTTGGATTTTATGGTCCATTGTCAAAAGCCACAATGTACACAATGGCATGTGTTAAGAGCTAGCATGGTACTCTTAAATGGACTAAGTAATGCAGAGAATTGAATGCATGAGCAAATGCTGTAGCATGTACTTAGCAAATGTTTTCATCCTGTAACTAAAGGCTGAAGAATATTAATTTGTCTTTGGTTGGATTTTCTACAATAACCTTTAGCCAACAGTTCATTTTACTAATATTAACTAACATTAACGTGTAATTACACTTTTAAATGACACCATGCATTAAATTCCAGATAGATTTATCCTTAAAGTCTATATAGATAGACATATCCTTGTAAGTCTATAAATAGACATATCCTTAAGGTCTACATTCTATCATTTTTAAGATATTTGATATAAAGCAATTAGGTCCCAGCATGTTTGTACTAGTAGACTGTAATCCACAGAGCTGCACAGGAATGCTGTAGTACACCATTGACAGTAAAACTGAAGTGTGGCAATCTGTAAGAGTGTATGTTGTGCTGCATCCTGGTGCCTGCTTTCATATACATCAGAAAACTGAGTCCCATTTGGACTCCTATTTAAAGCGACTGAATAGGACATTTTTTTATGGTTGCCTCACATTCTAGAAAGCACTGTACCATTCGGAAAGGAGAAAATCAGTCTTCCTACTTGTGGATCTATAAGGCAGAATAGACTTGAGCATATCTGAGATGCTCAAGCCACATGCACATTTTCTGAACTGCTGGGTGACCCTGAAAGTACCAATCTTCAGGTTTAGGGAACAAAATTTGGAAAACAAATTCAAATTATATAATTTTATAATATAGATTTCACACTATTAAATGTCTTGCTATAACAGTTTTATCCATCCAGGGATGAGAAATAACATGACTTACTAACTGAAGAGCAGTTAACTGAATAGCAGTGAACAATGTTGCACCCATGCCATTTACATAAACCATTTGTAGTGATGTAAAGAGTACTCACTGCCACGGAAGAAACAGACACTACTCACCTTCCTTTCCTCAGAAAATCTACAACCACATTAGATGAATTGCAGTAGAACTCCATAACTTTTAAACATGTGGTACTTTTATCCCCAAAATAATACTGCCTACCAATAATCTCTTTGTAGGGTGATAGAATTTTGCTCTACCAAGCTCCAGAATCTATGTCCTCAAAAACTTCACAGCCCCTTAAATATCATTAAAATCAAGTCTAAACAGTCAAGTATCATTCTTCCTTATAGACCACTGCTCTTTACTATGTTGTTACACAACTGATTTAAGGTCAAGCCATACCACAGTTATTTATATAAAGAGAACACCTGAAGGGCATCTCTCTGCTTGACTCCCTTTTTATTTACTTTAGCGGGCACAGCCATTGTGTTTGCATTTAAGAGCAAAGGCACTGTGAGATGTCTCACTATGGATATCAACAGTCAACCCTCAGTAATGTTCCTTTCCCTCTCTGATGACCTTCAAATACACTTCCAAGAAAATATCACCTTCAAAATTCTCTTCAGGTACAACTAGGTGGGAAGATAAGTGGCTTGGATTTTCTTTAGTTACTCCTATAAATTACTCTAAAGGATACATAATTTTTTTTTTTCACTCCAAAAAATAAATGGGCTTGAACTAGCATAATAAATCTTTTCAAACATACAGCAAAAGAATAGTTTCTTCTGAACAAAAATGTCTCACATCAAATTATCTCCATGACAGCAGCTACAACTTAGACTTTCGACTGCCCCAAATTTTATATGCTTTTTTAAAAGATGTAATACAATACTAAATAATAATCACCATCATCATTATCATCATCATCATCTGTAATAATTAAAGTAACATCATAATCAACAACAGCATATAAATAGAGAAGTTGTATATACAATCGGAAATACACAATACAACTTTCTGAAAAAAATACCAAGCCAAAGAATGTGTCAAACTAATGGCATTCTATACTTTTCAATATTATTCTTTAAAAGTTGTTTTTATGGAGTATTTATCCATGTAAAACTATTTCAGAGTACTTTTAATGAAACCAATATAAAACAGGTAAAGCTGAAGTCATTATACATGAAGGATATATGTCAGAATATATATATCAGAATTTATATATCAGAATCCCAGTTTAGCATGACACTTAGTAAAAATCCCCTTTTCACTCTAGATTTAGAGGAACTCCACATGGTATGGATTTTAGAGCTCTGAAGCTGTTTGTTTTTTTTTAATTTGTAAGGCAAGCAATAGTCTCACTGTTTTTTCCTCAGACAGTGGAAAGGAAATTTTCCTTTCCATTTGGAGAGATGCTTAGCCTCATGTGAAGATGAAAAACCAGAACAATTTTAAATTGGCTGCACGCTACCTTTCTAAACAAACCAATCTACCAAAACTCAGCAGTTCTTTGGCTTGTAAAATAGAGTTAAGTGCATGATTCAGGTCTTCAGTTTGTAAGAACAAGCAGGCATAAGGCATTGTGCACAAAAACTGAGATTTACAAGTTACCACAAAATGCTGGGGCAAGGGGGAGAAGGAGGGATCAAGACAAATTTTCACCTATTTTCTCATCTCTTCCAAACTATGATGGAGTTAATTGTACTACTAATATGTTAATCATGGTATTTTACCTTTAAAAAAGTGTAGAAAAGAATGTTTCTCTGTGAAGAATGTTGAATTTCTCAAAAGAATGTTTAATTTCTCCAGCTGAATGAACAGGACATTAGGGAGACATGCAATTCAGGTTAAAATAACCTTTGAATTTAAAAAGTTCTATTAAGTAATGCAGAGATTTTTTTTTCTACCTTTTTTATTTTTTTCTTTAGAAAGTAGGACTTATTGAAACTACTACGGATTTGGATTGAGATATTCAAATGCTGGACATTAGAAATGAGTGAGAGCTTCCCCACAGAAACCTTTGGAAAAGACTCAACTGAGAAATAAAATCTGAGCTTTCTAGATAAATGCAAGCCAACCTCCACTACTGAGCCCATTGGTAAATATCCAACTACTAGCTGCAATGAAAGTTCACTAGTAATAAACCAAGACTTAAAAAGTACAATTGGCTGAGGCTCAAAACCTAAGCTAGCTGAAGCTTTTAATTTTAGGCACTTTCAGCAGTAATTTGAAAAAAAAAAATCAACCCCACTTTACAACTCAGATATAAATCCATGGATACTGTTGACTTTCAGCTCCCTCATGCTTATCTAAACCCTCTGGCAAGTAAAGCTTTTTTCCAATAAGGGTTTCCAACTGACATAATTTGAGGTTTTTAACTCCAGTTAAAAAAAAAAAATTACATTGATTTTTATGAAAGTTGGCAGCCAGTATGAACTCCTTAATCTAAAACAAACCATGTGGTTGGAGAAAGTAGCTCCAAAATGGAAAAGAATTTTTTATAAAGTTAATTCCAGGCTGGCAGAATAAAACTACTATCAACAAAACTGAGAATAAACTCCTTAATACCGATGTAGTCTTAAGACTACAGGCATTCTTTTATTCGGAGCTGGGGACATGGGGTCCTCTCCACTCAACATGTCCACCGAATGTGAGATTCACAGGGACTTATATCCATATAGTCATTACATTTCCCAGAACTCACTATAATATTCACATCACTGCCACATGCACATTAAGTTCATTAGGGTCTTCATGGAATGTCTTGGGTGGTCCCTAGTGGTATTTGATGGTCACTCAGGAGTGAAGTCTCAGTGAATTCTCGGTCATTCTTTCTGTATAAGGCCATCCAGAGGGACCTGGACAGGCTTGAGAGGTGGGCTAGTGCAAATTGGATGAAGTTCAACCAATCCAAGTGCACAGTCCTGCATCTGGGACATGGCAATCCCAGGTACAGGTTGGGCAGAGAATGGCTGGAGAAGGACTTGGGAGTGCTCACGGATGAGAAGTTCAACATGAGCTGGCAGTGCGTGCTGGCAGCCCAGAAAGCCAGCCATATCCCAGGCTGCATCAAAAGAAGCGTGACCAGCAGGTCATGAAATGCGATTCTCCCCCTCTACTCTGCACTCGTGAGACCCCACCTGGAGTACTGTGTCCAGCACTGGAGTCCTCAACAGAGAAAGGACCTGTTGGAACGGGTCCAGTGGAGGGCCATGAAGATAATTAGAGGGATGGAGCAC
>VZRU01008513.1:39126-57356 GCA_013398155.1 Pedionomus torquatus
GCTTGGCAACTTGGTCTGCCAACTCCCTCAGGACCTGTGGATGGATTTCATTGGGTCTCATGAACTTATGCACCTTCACGTTCCTCAGGTGGTCCCAAACCTGATCTTCTCCTACTATGGGCAGTTCTGAATTCTCAGAGACCCAGTTTTTGCCTTCCATGATTTGGACAGTGTGGTTACAGCACTTGCCAGTGAAGACTGAGGCAAAAAGAAAAAAAATACAGCAAATAAATGAGGCATGAACAGAAGAAAGGATGGGATGATGTCCTTCAACTTTCAGCAGAGGGTTTCTTTTGCGATGTAATATTACAAAGGAATTATATGGATGGTGTGTGTTTGCTCTGTTAGTGAGGTTTTTTTGTGGGTTTCTTTTGTTTTACAAAACACCTGTATTTAACAACACCCCTACAGTTTGTACCTCAATACTGGAGTCATATTGAAAACACTTTGTTTGTTGTTTGTATGCAAAGTTTTACTGTGACCATACATATTTCCAGCAACCGTTCAGTTCTACGCAAGGACCTGGAGGATAAACACTTTTAAACAATTCCCTGCATAAATTACGCAATTAATATGCTGCCAGATCAGTACTTTCAGTGAGAAATTCTCTATTACCCTTAAAGAGAGAATTATCTAACTTTGTAATGGTAACTGACTCGGATGACGGATTTCAAGTCAGAAATGACCTTTGTACATATGTAATCTGACAGACAGCCTGCATAGACAAAAGCCATAAAATTTCCATGCATTAGGTTCTGCACTGAATTTACCAGATATCTTAACCTGCTATTTTTTAAAAAGAAGATACACAATCTTATTAACATTGTTCTTTAGACAGCCACATGCTGAGATATTAATTATTTTTTTTCAGGGAAAGGCAGCAACTCATAAACTTAAGGATCAAGCATTTTCATCTGACCCAATGAAATCCTTAACTAACACCTATTTTTAGATATAAGTCATTAATATACACTGTGAGGAATTCTGTCCTTCTCCTGCATCAGTCAGAATCATTGAAGTTTTGCAACTAAGGCAAAATAGGTACTGCTACCTACCTCATTTATATAGTTGTACTAAGCAACTAAGGAAACTATTCTGCTCAGATAAGAATTCTCCCTGTTTCTACTTCCCACAAATATTACAGTAAAAGGAAAGAGCAAGCAGGCCAGATTCCTGTCTATTAAAACATGATTTATCTGGAATGGCTTCATTGTGGCTGACAGAAACCTTCTGGGTTCGCAGACTTGTCACAAAGGTTGGCAGCTGGCTGTTGGCCTCAAGGAAAGGATGAAGCCTGAAGTCACTGGAGTCAGGTTTGCCCACTGGAACTAAATTACCTAGTGTAATTTTTCTGACCAGAGACATCTTGTAAGACTGGCAAAGCTAACCAAATGAAAACAAACAAACAAAAAACCCAAAAAACAAAACCAAACAACAAGGAGAAAGCTACAAAAGATGAATAGTTGTATCATCTTTTATTCCTGCTTCCCACTGTAATTCCTGGCCAATGTATGTCACTTTTATAGCTAAGTTACAATTTAGGGAATTATTTCACCATTGAAAATTCTGAGTAATTTCTGCTGAGACAGGGCAATAACATAATAGTGAAAAAAACTCAGAATAACTCGATGTAACATTTAACCCAGAATTCTGTGTTGTTTGGCTAGGATAAATAAGGGATGGACAGACAGCCCTGTTCTTTGCAGTATTTTACTTTGTGGACTGCGCATTAAACAGTACTTATAATACTATGCATTTCCTGGTGGGAAAGGACATGTGTAGTTTAGCTCATAATCCTGACTTCATTCTGTCAAGCTAAAGAGCTTGTCTTGTCAGTACAAGCTGAACACAATATGTTCAAGACTAAGGTGGTTATTGTTTTATTGTATCTGTCCCTGCAGATTTATTAGGAATGATGAGTTTCTCCTAGATCTCTACCAAAATTCACAGTACTCTGGTGGATTATTTTGTCAGCTCCATGTAACAATTGGTCCTGAAAGCTGTGATAAATAACAGACTTACTGACAGCTTTTAATCATAACCTCAGAGGGACAAGGGCTAATTAAATGTTGCTGCAAAACAAGATTAAATTTCAACCTAGCATCCTTCAAAAGCAGCATAGAATAGAAAGAAGACAAAAAAACCTACATGTATTTGGCACCCAAGAAAGGAGGTGGTCCTCCATGTTAACAATGCAGTAAAAACATACTTTTGGTAGTTTCTCAAAGGGCATGAGGATGATCCTATTGTTTTTTCTGTAGTAGCTGACAAGCTACTAAAAAGCAGGATAACGACCAAAAGCCAATCAGTTCTCATCAATCTTTTAAATTCTTTAGCAATTTTATCAATTCTTTTTTTTTCTGATACACATCAAGGCTCTAGCACTCCTTCAAGCTCACTCTGTCCTTCATTGCCCAATTCACCATTAAAATCTGATTTTGGACCAGACATTTCTGAAAACAACCAACCAAAAAAATCACTAAATCCATAGCCTGGATACAGGAACCATAATCCAGCACTTCTCACAAACAGTATTAAGCAACAGCCATCATCCTTCTTGTGCTTTATTTTGGCAATAAAATAATTTTCCCCCTTACTTAGTGGCAGCACCAGGCAAGGTGGAAGAAGAATGCTCTGCATTCAGCTTGTCCTGATTATTTTGATCTTCCAGGAACTACAGAGATGGATCTGGTCCTGAATTTCTTACTTCTTAATGACAGCTTTCACCAAAACACCATTCTAGCAGCGTCAAGGAGCACCAGCAACCCATAGCAGCTTCTCTGCTTTTGAGTTGGCAGAATCCTCTTCCACACTGATGACTACAGTTTGGTCTATACTTAAGAGTGTGTTGCTGTGCTATGCTTCACACCTTTGTTGTTTATTCTTAGCACAAGTGCTAAATAAGACGAGGAAGATTATTTTTTTGACAGTTATAAAGTTTGGGTCAAGGTGGACCCCACTATCACAAAGATAGAAGCCACCCCTGCTTTCAGCTGGTCTGACCCTGCAGTTTGCCATAAACTTTTAACATGTTAAATAAGCATTTTGAACAGGTGTACTATGCCAAGCTTCCCAGTTCACTTCAAGACACCACTGGGATAGATGCATTTCTTGAATGCATGTTCTAGTGTTAATTGTGAAAGTGTTAAAGTGAGTTCAACTTTTAACTTACATGTTATTCAGATAGAAGTGGTTCTGGATTTTAGTGATAATTATGTTTAAGTCTTATTTTAAATGCAATGAAGGGCTAAAGAATGTAGCCATGCAACTAAGTGAGGTCAACACTAAGACAATAGTGGTTTCCCTCCTTTTCTCAGGTTTGTGTAAATGAGTCATGATCACAAATCATTAACATTGCATGAGTGTAAACCACTTGATTAGTAAAGGCCTAATACACATTAGAGCTTTTTGGTTTTCTTTTTGGTTTTTACCTTTAGTTAGGGACTTAAACTCAAGTTCATAGTGACTTTCCCAAACTATCTGTGTAGGGATTTGCCCTTCCTCCAAGGTCTCTTCTGGAAGAAGTGAGAATTGGCAGAACAAGAACAAGTGAGAACAAGGCAGAATTGGCCCTGCAACATGTGGAGGTAAGAGAGGTGTCTAGTAGAAGAGGAAAAAGAAAATCTTTCCACTTCTAAAGTTATGAGTGAATTTCAGTGGGTAGAAGGCTTCTTATTTCATGAAATCACTCTACTACAGTTTTAAATATTTAATACATTTCTTCAAAAGCACCATTACACAGCACTAGACACTGTAAATCATGTGTGTTTAACAAGGGATAAAAAAACCTGACAGATTATATAAACAAATTAAACTCTAATTGTTTGAAAGGACATTCACAGTGCTTTTTTACTATCTTATTGGTTTAACAACAACATTTCCATTAGCTCAAAAGGAAAAAGACAATGACATCTAAGAAGATCATTAGCTGTACACAGAGTACCAAGTAACTTCATAACTATGCAATTTTTAAAGTCTAAGGTACATATCAAGACAATCACCCAGATTCTATTTTCAGCAAAAAATATCTGTCATTTTAAGCTAACATAGGAAAATAAATGGTGAAATGAGTGAAAGTGTGTAAGGAACATGGTTACTGATAATGGCAGGTAACACTAGTTATTTACGTTAATTTGAAATTGTCCTGGGATGGAAATATTTTAGAAATATTGCCTAGAAAGCCTGTTGTGGCTTTATATGGAAAAACACTTAAAAATATACTGGTATGTCAGATAAAAAAATCTACAATTTTCTTTTAATAAGCTATGAGTTTTAAGAAAGATTGCAGGAAATATATAATCTGTGGGGATTTTCTTCTCATACTTAATATAGGAAGTGCATTTCAATGTACTTAAATACCTACAAGGTAGAGGGAATAATGGTCTTTCCTTGCTAGCTCTTCTGTGCAGATATTTAAATTATGTAGTTGATATTAAATATCTACACTGCTCTTTTAGTATGTGAGTTCCTCAAAGACGTATGTCCCCAGAGAAGTAAAATTATCTGCACTTTTCTGAGAGACAAATAAGATTGAGACACTTAGAAGTGTGCAGCTGTGCTGAGAACCAAACCTTAGTCTCCTGAGTTCCAGCCAGTGCATTAATTGCTGCACAGTAATTAAAGCAGTATCATATACATGACAGACCCTCTATATAACACCAACATAAGGTTAAAAGAAATGTTCAGTATTACCGTAAGAAACTATTGCACTGTATCAATATGCATACCAACATTCACTATGCTTGAGGATGGAAGACCTTCAGAGGAGGGACAGCAAAAAAAAAAAGGATAGGAACACTTGCTTAAGTTTATACTGTAGTCCTCCCTGATTTAGGAAATAAAGACAAATGACAACCTTCAACTAACCCAAAGAATCTGCATAAATTATATCAACTAAAGTTTATCTGTTCTGATTAAATTTGAATATCTCCAACACATTTTCCATAGTTAAGCTAGTCCAATGGATTGTACATTACTATATTCCTTTGCCAGTGTATCTTTGCAGTTTGGCATTTTAACACCAAATATACCTCACGATGTCTTGGTTTGATTATCTTAATATTAGCTACTGTTTGAAGATACTCTTTAACACCACTACTCCATGAATAAAGTCAGGGTTATCATTTTTAATTGCTGCGATCAGGACACTCATAACATACTGTTTAGGACTATACGTCCTAAAATGAAAGCACAAAATGATTGCTGTGACATATTCCTAGAAATTTCTTGTACATAGCAAAAGCAAGGACACTAGAAAGAATCAGTAATCCTTCAAGACTGTTCTCAGCTGGAACTAGGTCAATGGATGATACGTCTTGACTGACATTCAAAAGTTTAAAATAGCCCCTACATTTTTTTCCCAAAATCACAAGCATCATTCTGGAATAGCAAGAGCTCAAGAGCTGACACTACAGGAAGAAATCACACTTCCCTGCAATGAGTAGAAGTTTCTGACTACTTACAGATCTATTTTTCCAAAATCTGTGGGTGTCTGAGTTCGGCATTTCAGTTCTGTGCTCTTCTTGGAACGAAAAATGCACTAAGGAGAACAGACAGGAGTGGCAAATGGAGTAGAAGGAAGAACAGCAAGAGATACAGCTTGCTTCAAAACTTATTGCACATGGGTTCACTTCCCACAAACCACTGCCTCTCAATAGTTATCATCACTCTGCATAACAAACTACCTTTGTCTAGGTTGTAAACATAAATATTTAAATAGTCAATTAATCTAGGCTGTCATTGCTTTATCACATGGTAGATGTATTCTGGCTTCCAGCAGCCTTAAAAAATTGCTGGATTTTGTCACCAAAAAAAAAAAGGTAAATAATAAAACTTAGCTTCTGCAAAGTAACAAACCCAGCTGGATAGTGTAAGGCAGAAGGAAGTTGTGTTTCACTTCCTTTTTCCTGTTGTAATTTAGAAATCAGAATTTCCCACAGTGTTGATGGTCATCAATAGAATTACAATTAAAAAGCCTCTAATCAGGTTCCTCTTGATTCCACTTTATTGTGATTAACATTAAACTGAAGAAGAAATGGTAGTTGCACATATTGTAATCATAATTAAGCCCAATTAATATGCTGCTCACTCAGGACCATAGTTCTGATTTTTTTGGTGCACAAGCAAACCTCAATTTGTTAAAAAAACATTTTGACTTAACACCAAATACACTTTCTCTTGTTGTAAGTTTTTCAGGGCAACAGCTGGTTTCTGTGTAGAAAACTTAGGACCAGCCTGATCAGATTTGACATGAGATTAATGCAAACTACGAGTCCCTTTTGACATCCTTGTAGTAAGGTCTGCATGCATAGCAAGTAACCAAAGTGATAATACTTAAACCATAACATCTACATACAATTGAGAGTCCTAATATTGTCATTAGACACAATGGCCATACATTTTGCTGAAGCTTGTCTCCTTCCTTAGTGTTTATGGTAATTGCCTTACAGGAATAAGAGCAGGTTCCACCCGAGCTGCTCCATGAATTCCGCCAGCTGCTATTGAGGAAGTCACAGTGAACTCCCCTCAGCAAACTTTACCTGACATCAGCAATGGGCACTGTTGTGAGAGGCCAGTGCTGGTTATAGAATAATCAGATTCCAGTAACAGGTGAAGAAATCACTAGGTGAGGACAGTGACACTAGCTAGTTTGTTTAAACCTCTAAGGTGTTTTAGAAAGGAAAGCTAGGGAAACAAACCACATGGAATAACAAAGTATACATATATAGGAAGAACAAAAATGAGACATCAACTCATTGCACCTCATAGGACAAGGCTGAGCTATATCTGATGATTCTTTCTCATGTTCCTTCTAAACCACTAAAGCAAACTGAATCTCAGTGGTCTGCTGTGTTACTTATGGTAACCTTTAATCCTGCTTAAAATGCTATTAGGATGCCATGTAAACCACAACATTAAACAGCATTGATGTAACTGCTATTTATTATACAGCAGCCAACATGTTTTATCTTCCTGGGCAGTAGGAAGGTGCACCTTTTCTTTCCAGTCAACTTGTTCTTCACTACCAAGCAGATATCCCAAAGGAAAGAATAGTGAGTTTATAGATGTGGTACAGCAGCAAGTTGGAATATCTGAGTTACATAAGCTTTTATGGTTGAAATTTTCTGAGGACTTGCATTTTAATTCTCTTTCCTAGTCATGTTTTATATATTTGCTTCCCCATGGTAGCAGGACTGCTACATGGTAGCAAGACTATGGGTGAGAATATATAAGAATATCCTCATCCATTTGCCGAGTTCAACAAGCTAAGTGAAACGAATGTTTCTCTCAAACCCATTACAGAGGAGACCTGTCCCATAACTCACAGATTGCTAAAATGTAACTTGAAAATTTTGTGTCTCTTAGTATTCAAGCCACACCTCAAAAATAGCTACACAACTGAAGTACAGGCTATAGCCCCCATGTACTTCTTAAAATCTATAAGGTAGTCCTGGCTGATGTCCTGAGACATTTAAAACATTCTCTATGATACAGATCTTTTTTCAAATCTTTAGAGCTATAATACCGCCTTGTATAAGACGTTTGTGTATTTGTGTTGATAGAACATAATGAAGAAATTTGAATACAGAAAAACTTTGCTGTTCCTCAACCATCCTGCAGTGTGTAGTCACAGAGTGTTACAAACTGTGCTCCTAACCAAGTTAACAAACTGTTTGTGAAGAATATGTACTGCATGTATGGAATAACAAATGGGGCACATCACTGTTGGTCCCTGAAACCTGGTTGCTATATTGACCATATCAGTTTGTGACCTTGTTCAGGAGGCTTTTTTCCCCATGCTGTGCTAGTGAAGCAGGAAAAATACCCTGAAGCTGATAATGCCACATTTGATATCTATTAACTGTCCTCAATTCAGGGATTCAATAGGTGTAAGGATATTTGCCACACAGTAAAATCTGGACCTATTTTAGCAAATACTAAATATAATAATAATAATTAGTAATACTACTAAATATTTAGTAATAATACTAAAATACTATTTTAGCACAACTACTGATTTTAATGGACTCAGGATTATACTCCAAATATGACAGTTTTGTCATATTTGTGTATTTGGACAACAGCACTTCTGAGCCTCCCTTTTCCAGCTTTACAAAATCTTTGTTCCTTTTAGATAGCTTAAAAACATACTATGAAAGCGCCCTTCCCACACACATACTATATACACTTTGTAATAGCTCAATAGCCAAGAGGTTCTGCAAGATTGCTTCTATATAAAGTTTAATGAAATGTCCAAGAATAGCAAGGGAGTAAAACCTTTAAGAATAAGACATCAACTAATTTGAACTACTCCGTTTCCATCAGTTGGTACAACATTTACCAGGGTAGTGTACTTAAAAGTATGAATGAATGTTCTGTTGTTTCCTGAATTTCAGGCTAACATGAAGAGAATTGTAGACTGAAGTCCTCAAACACACAAAATTTTTAACCATTAAAGTTTCTGAAAGAAGCAATTTATGATAATAAGGGAAGGGTCTAAAGTCTGTCTGAGAACAAAACAGTCATACATGCACAATACCAGACAATTGAAGCTTTTATTTTCAGGATGCTATTCCCAGCCCTTTGACAGCTCTGGTGAGGATACACTACACTTGATAGTGCAAATCTGCTCTCTAGTGGCATAAAATTAAAACATCAATTTTACGGAAAAATCCTTAGATAGCTTTCATGTAATGAAGTCAATTCATTGTTGTTTCACAAGAGTGAGTAATAAGAAAAAAAATATTTAAATAACAATTTGAGTTACTCAGATGACAACTATTGAACTCTGTTTTGACCTGATAATTCTAGTTAATTTCTCTGGCAGTACTGGACGAATCTTTTGTAATACAGAATAAAAACATATTTGAGGTAGGTTGGGTAATCGTAAGAAGAAATTTAACAAAGAAGTGCTAATTTACTGCTGGTGTAAACTGTGTATGTTTCTATCAAGTTCAAATCAGCAGCCTTGAAAGCTTGTAAGACCAGAACACCAAATCGTGATGCACATGCATGCTACTACTCATCAGTAACACTTCTTTGCCTTTAAGTAACCACAGAAAGAGGAGATATCAATGCCATTAGATCATTTCAATAATTTCCCAGTCACATGTTTCCTTGCATATGTTTTCAAGAGAGACTTCAAGAAAGACTAGGAAAAAATAATTTAATCTATAGAGTCTACCTACTGCACTTTGGAGACATGTGAATCTTATTATTATCTCCTGAAACCGTAATTGTGATTAGGCTGAGCAGCTTCTCAGCTACTTGATACTTCATTTTAGTAATTTATACACAAATGGGTGTTCACTTATGAACACTGGTAGATTAAACTACACTAGGCTAGCTAAATTGGCCATGACTGCCAGTACTTGGCTGAATTTCTCATCATGGGTTGAGAAATGACTGCCAGTTTCCACTCCAGGAAGTAAAAGATAGTCAAAACCGGTCTTTTTAATGCCAGAAGTTCAGCAGCAGCTAGGTCTGCATTTTCAACTGAGGTCACAGAGACAATGGCAATAACCTGTTCTGCTATAGCCTCCAACATACCTAATACTTCAGAGCACATTGGAAGAATAAAATTGAGTTTTATGACAACCTGAGAGGATTTAAGTGACTTAAGACATATTTGGAGTTCTCCTTATACCACAGTAGTTGTCTGATACTTGATAGATTTCTCAGATGTTCAGTAGAAGAAAGATTAAGAAGAGTGGAAAAAGGCTGGATTGACACAGAAAATGAGGTTGCACTTCATGACAAATAGATACTTAATAGAGTACATTGACTTTCTTACTTGCCAGCTCTTAAATCTGAGAAGATAAAGCAGAACAACAGTTTTTGGAAACTCATTTTAGGCACTGCAGTGAAAGGTTTATATCAGTTGGAGTCCTGACTCTGGATTTTCAAGATAGAAACTCATTCAAATGTGCAAATGCACAGCTGCATGACCTGTGCACCTATCATTCAAGAACACCTATATATAGCTCATCCTTTAGCATGCTCCCCCTGCTACATTTTGGACTGCAGTGGCACACAAGAGTCTGTTGTTATGCATTGGCTCTTAATATACTGTAACTAGGCAATATCTCTACCTAAAAAAACAGCTAATCCCTGCCCCAGATAGCTAGCTATCTAAGGGACCTATGTGGCAACAGCTGAATATAATTAACAGAGTGTGGGAGACACACAGACTGCTCTGCATTACAGAAGCTGTGAAAGTGTGGCAGCCTAACTAGAAAAAGTGCTCTGTGCTGGCATGGTGCAGAGGATGATCTGAAGGGCCATTTAGAGGGGCAGTAAGACTGCTTGTATGAAGCTCCTTGCTCCTTCTATTTTGCAGCATTTGCAAATTCCTATTACAACCAGGTTGCTGTTAAAAAGTCAGTCTGAGTCCTGTGCAAAGTAGACACATGTATTTTGTTTTGTGTACAGAAAGACAGCAGTAACAGGAAACTAGCCCCTGGTAAAGGAAGCTGTTCTGTGCTCTAAGAATAGGACACCTTGTTTTTCTGACCAAGACATAACTTAGATGGGTATTCTACAAACTTCTGTTGACATTTCTACCCACAGTGTTATTCTACAGCATGAAAAAAATATCTGCAATACTAAATTCAGACCAAGCTTCCCTCAAGATTATGCTACAATATCAAGGGATACCAACTCAATTTAATTCAACTTAAATCCGGAAATGTGTATGTAAAGCCTGACGTTAAATTCAAAGACACATGTTTTTAAGAAAATTTGAGATGCAAATTTTCAGTAAAAAATTAATACTATTTCCTATGTAGTCAGTATTGCAAAACAAACAGTACAGATAACTTGCCTAAATTTTCCAATTGGACTACCCAGGACAGTTAAGGTGGTAATGACACAGACACACCTGCTGTTTCCTGGCTGATTTGTGTACATACATATGTAAGTGTACAAGAAAATCTCATACTCTTCCCTCATAAGGCAACAATCTGGCCCAGCTGCAAGTTACACAATGTGACTTCTTTTTTTGAAGCAAGCCACTTCTAATCACACTCTCTGACAATGGGATATTTCTACTTGGCTTTGTTCCTTTTGGATGACATTGTTTAAAAGGACTTTCATAAACCATAAAAGATTTGTGTAACCACAAAAGACTGTCACTAGCTAAATCAGTCCAAAGTCACCATTTCACAGCTGTAGTTTCCAAAAATTAAGAGATTAGTACTGCTATAACCTGATGCTTTTAGAAATCATTCAGGCAGAAATACTTACAACATTTCTAAAAGACTTGAGAAAATACAGGAAAAACAGTGTTGCTCACAGCATGACTAACTGCAGAAACTATTCAAAACATACGTGGCTAATGCAGGTCAAAGAGAAATGTAGTTAGTGAGCTGGAAGATATATATATGAAAATTAAGTATTTATCTGGGCAGCAAGCTATCATAAGACATTTGTATTAACCTAGGAGGGTGAGGGATGACCATCAAAAAGCAGAAACAATAAATACTGGAGAAGGGAGGGAAGGTCTCATAGTTAAGATAACATGCATCACAGCAGAACAGTCAGGAATGAATTACTAATTACAGGAAGAATGTAGGGAAGTATGTCAGATACATGAATGATACTTTTCCCAGTGAAATGGTGTCAGCACTTAATCTTTTCTGCCTTGGTCTTCCTCCCTCAATTAGTTCTTTTTATTTTTAAACTGTTATCAAAAAATTGCTCTTGACAGTCTGATATAACTAGCAGTCTGATGAAAGATAAAAGATGATGGGTTTGAGGTATTCATTGCTTTAGGACATTCATGTTGACTGTATTGTAAGAAAATATAGAGCTTGTTTCACAAAAAAGAAAAACTGTCTTGACCACCTAACCCCCAGAAATGGGCCTGGAATTAAACAATTGATTGGTCCCCACTCATTCCCCAAACTGAAATGTGGCAACTGTAATTATTTCCCCCCTCTTTTCCTCATGCAAATAAAATTTTTACTAATTCCTTGACTAGAATGTGGATCAATAGTGCTAAAAGAAAAAATATCCTAACTCTTCTGCTCCTGAAAAAGCCCCCAACCAACCAACACACTTCCCCCTCCCCTCCCTAAAAAAAAAANTGTCTAAGCTCCTGCTAGGGCTTATAAGAGTGTGGCTAACATCTGCCATATGTTGTTTTTACTTTCACTCTTCCCCCAGGGAGGAAATGTGCCATGAAGAGTTCTCTTTTCCAGAGTGCCTTTTTTATTGCACCTGTGGAAAATTAACTTATCAGAGTTTTGGCCCAAAAAAAGGAAAATTAATTCAGACTTAGCTGGCAAACATTGCCAAGTCAGCAATGTTCCCTTTGTGGGTGGCAGAGTACACCTTAAAAGCCTCCTGAGCACAACTGCAGTATTGTGTGAGGGAGATGGTCTTATCCCCATCTACAGGAGTGTCAGATATCAAACCTCAGTATCCTGAATTTCATGTGGAAATCCATAGACACACAATCACCTCAGTATTATAGGTACTTGTTGCAAGGCACCAAGCAGTGACATGTTAAATGTCAGAGCAGTATTAAGGTTAGGATTTCTGTATAGTGTTTATGGTAGCCTAGTTTTGTGGTGTATGTATCTTTCTGTCATTAATTATTCATTACAAGAAACACACTCAGTCACAGCTGCCATCTAACAAGGTCAACATGTAGCAAAAAGGGGTTGTGTGGTGTCCTGAACCTTGTCCCACAATGTTTTGTGGTTTTGGGTGTGTTATTTAAAAACAAAAAAACCAAACAGAGCCATGTAGTTCAGAGCACTAGTATAAATTTCACACTTTTTCTGATCCCTGTGATTATTTTGTTTAGCCTTCTCTGAAATCTCTTTAGTTAGCTATGCTTATATAGTTCCTGACTGTCATGGTATTTTCACTGGTAAAGCACATGAAATGCAAATCACAATTTTCATAGTAAACACACTGATGACATGTTACACTGGTAACTCAAAACATATTTGAAAAACCCCTATGTCTGCAATTCTTCCTAACATCTTATTTTTGTCTTTACAGTAACTTATTTGCCTCTTGACTTTAAGGTTAAATGCCCTTATTGATACGAATGTTCTTATTGATAGGAAATGAACTTTCTTAGCCCTTCCAAAGAGTAAACACCATAAAAAATGAAAAATGCATGTCTGAAAGGAGTTTCAGCAACTGTTTAACAATAGACACTGTAGTACAGATTTTCAAAATGGAAAACTAATGTAACTGTGTCATCTGAAAGTCAGATAACCAAAAATAAATGAGGCACCAGGAATAAATAATTTATCTTTTTTCCAGAGAAGTATCAGTGTGCCCCAATCTAAAATTCTTCTGACAATCGGTTTGGCTGCCTCCTTTCCAAACTTTAAGGCAAGTTTGTCAGTATTAATGTTGCATTTTACCCATCAAAATATTTGCTAGGGACTGGCTCAAGACTGCTAACAACTCCTATGAAAGTTGCATATACTTTAAAAATAATTTAGTTGTGATGGGAACACCACCAGGTCAGACCCAAATTGATAACTTCCTGGTCCTACTGTTCCCTTGCAACACACAACTGTTCCATGTAGCAGCCTTCCAGGATTAAGCTAGCACCTTGTTTCACTGGATGGAAGGACTTTCAGGATTTTTAGGGACTGCAACACAGAACATAACCATCTCTTCAAAGAGTTGATGAAGTGTCTGGGTGAGGCCCTTTGTGAGGTAAACGAATCAAGAAATAAGATCTGTTTTTTCAGCTACCTCTTGTCTTCTTGTTGCCCTTTCCTAACACACAAAACCAAAAAAACACATACAAAAATCTCAGATCTTTCCTGGAGTCTTCCATAAATGTGTGAAGTAAGCATAATGACCTCTGTAATTTTTACTTTCCTATGACATTATTGCATGAACTCTAGTGTCAAGTGGCTTTGGTGCATTGCCTCTCACTGGCAGCAGATGTCCCCTTGTGCCCATCATTTTGCATTATAAAAAATACTAGCAGTTGCAAAATTACATAAACAATTTTCACCTCAACAGCATAATTGTTTTACTTCAGTTATGTCCACAAAGGCCTAGGAGTATGCAAAATATTTTTCTTCTATGTTTTTGTAAAAGCAAGAGTAAAGAATCAAAATAAAATAACAAAATACTGTGTATCTCAATTCAGTTTTTACTTTATGCTTTCAAACAAAGAAAATTAGGATGATTTTTCCTAGTTAACTTTGCAAATTACATCAGAATTAATGAGTCAATCAATAAAAGACATGCCACTAGAATTTCTTGGCTGGGATTTAAATACATTTCCTCTCTAACACAGAACTTGTTTTTTGTAATTAGGCATCTAAATATCCATTCTTAGATCCTGGTTTTGGCAGGTTGGAAGTCTCAATCAGAAAGCAAGCAAAATAACTTGAAAATTTTGGATTTGATGTCTTGTACGTGACCCTGCACCTTAGCAGAACTAGTTTTCAAGCGTGCACTACTTGAAGAAAGTGTAAGTTCACAGTTTTGGATACTAGAACACTACAGATCTTCATGGGAGTTCATGGGAGAAGGAGTAATACTATTAAGTGAGATGCAGCAGAAAGCCCCTGTTAGCTGTCCAAACTACTTCAGCAGTTTTCCAGAAATTTCCACCACTCACTAAGAATTACTTTGGTGGTGGTATCTCAGATGTAGCCAACGATGAAGTTCTTTCAAACTCTGCAATGTGCTTTTGCAGTCTTAGGGACACCAGTCTTGTACAGAAGTTTTGTACAAGCTTTATTATGAGGCAATACAAGTGTGGTTACGGGAAAAAAAAGACCGTGCTTCTATAGCTAGCCACTCATGTCCAATTTTGGTTAAAATATTTAACAGAAAAATCACTTGAAAAATGTTTTGCAAATGGTTTTTACAAATTTGTTTCTCCATATGGAATAAAGAAATGTGTCTGGGAATGCTGGTACCACAACTCCAAATTCTTAGTGTCTCGCTCACTTCCTGAAGAGATCTGTACAAAAAAGGCTTGAAATACGAATTGACTGTAAAAACTCCTGTTGCACAACCTACACATTTCACAGTAAAACTGTTGGGCAATTTAACACCTAATTTCACTACCTGTGCTTGGAGGAGAAGCAAACACGGGTAGTATTAAAGCATCACAAAACTGAACACAAAAATCTAAGGAATTACTAAAGGAAAAATGCTACAGAATCTACCTTGTGGTTTCCTTTTCTTTCTACAGACATGTAGAAATCTACAGACACAATTCAAAGAATTATACCAAGACTTTTTTCTTCCCAAGTACAGAAGGAATTAGGATTTGTTTAGAAGTACCTCTAATAATGCTTTTCTCCTTTTGACAAAAAGTAAATGTGTTATAATTGAAAAACACAGCAAATCTATCAGAATAAAAAGTGACTGAATTATTCTTTTTCCTGATTTTGGCAGCAACCATCAGAGCTGCCAGAACTGGTCAGCTTCTTTGCACAGAAAATTAGCAACAAGTATTTATTTCAAGAATGAAGCATCAGAATTTTCTACGGATTTCTTCCCTTCCCTGTAGTTATTGATAATAATCAGAGAAAGTAAGCTCTTACCTCACATTCTTCTCTATTTGATAACTGCCCAGACAGTGAACATGTTTGCCCTTTCCTGTCTCCTGAAAAAATAAATCAGAGTGTTTGGAACGTTGTTCCATTTCTTTATGATGTTCAAGCAAAGACCAACTGATTTTAAGCTACTTTATCATCTCACATGTTAATTAATACTAGTGTTCTCCTTTTCAATAATCAGTCAGAATATAACGCAGGAGTACAGATATAAAAGTTGCAAAAAATAAACACCAACTGAAAACTGGCTTGTTTGGCCTCCAAAACAAAAAGCCACAAGCAAGGCAACCTCTGGTCCACTGCATTTCTCAGAAGACCACTTTAAGACATTGGCTGTCCTAATTTTAATATGATTTCTAAAGTGAAGCAGTGGTATAAATGGGAATTTATATTTAAGATATGCTGCCACAAAATAGCATCCATTTCCTTCAAGAGAAGGGAAAAGCTATTATGATAATCAGGAATAATTAGAACAATATTCAGATGGAGGACAAGCTAAGTTGTGCCAGTTTTTTCACTTGAAACTGTGCGCTTCAGCAGCTGACATAAACAGTTGTGTGCAGCAGAATTGTCTTCTAGTGCAAACATCTTACAGAAGCAAAGCTACAAGAAGTGTTTCACAATGCTGAAAAATGCCATGGGAAATTCTGAAAAGCTTCAAAAAACAAATTCGTCTTTTCCTTAATTCCAGCAGACAGTCACTTAGACTTTCAGAGATGCCAGAAAGATAAGTATCCATCTTATAAAGCCACCAACATTCACCCAGTAACAAGGATTATGGTGTCATCTCAATTCCCTGTTCAGGTCCCAACTGCTCAGGTCCCTCTGAATAACACATTTCAACAACTACTTTGTGTGGGAAAAGTGTGTGGAGGGGTTCACAGTTACTTTATTTCCTGGCATTATCATTTTATCCGGTTGATTTTATCTACTACTTGTCAACTGCTTCAATTACTTTTGTGAAATACCTGGTGTGACTATGGGTCACGGAGAATAGAATTTGTATTCTAATAACGGGCTATGAAACAGCAGTTGAATAGGGAGCTATGATTTTAGCGAGGCCTTGCTCAGGTGAAATCAGATGGTTCAAAAGCCAGATAAGAATTTCAGAGCTTGAAAGAGCATTGCTGTATCAATTAAAAAAAATGTTTTCAGCCACATCTGTTCTGAATTTATAGCAGCTATGTTGCAACTCTCTCTGGGTAGACAACATATGCAAGGTATTGCCCATCAGACTTGACTAGTTCTGCCAATACATGCACACACATTTTACCTATAAAGACAAAGAATTTCAGCTTGTGTTCTGGTAGGTGTTACATGGATCTATAAGCAATACAGGTGCCTTCCTATGCTTCAGTAGATTGGCAAGAGCAATGAGTTGGCAAAGGATGACTTTGTGTTCTTCTGTCTGAAATTTAGTTGTTTCTTTTACATGCAGTTTTATAAATAATTCTTCAAGGAAGCAAACTCCGTGTTGAAAAACATGTATTAAAATTCTGAAGTTACCATAACTTTTCAAACTTCTTTCTACCCTGATAACACCATCTGAAGCCTCTTGTTTCTAAACTCATGTATGCTAGTAAAAGTTTTACAATTACGTGCTGCAGACTACACAGTTAACAATAAAATGCAGAACTGTCTAAACAGTGGTTCAGCAAATATGAAGAAAAACCTAAGAAACAGAAAAAGCCCCACCAACATCTTCAGAAGTGTCACAGAATCAATGAATGCATCAATGCTTAATAATCAACACTTGCTTAAGTCAGCACACTGGAGTTACCAAGAGCACTGAATATTTTGCAGACCTTAGTAAAGAAGCACAGTCACTAAGGAGAAAAACAGATTATGTTCTCAGAGACAGCTCAACCTGCTCTCAAAACTCCTGCAAATGATCTGTAAAGATTAATACCTTGATCAAAATTTGAAAGACACATTCAGTCTGAGGATGTTAAGATAATAGGGGACACTAGAAGAATTTAAACCAAATGGTGTTGCATGGATGTAGGAAGCTACCAGAAATTGAGACATGGGCACCATAATGAAGATCAAGAGATGCTTTTGCCAGAATCTGAAATGATTTGCTGTCATTCCATTATTTAAAAGGCCAACAAAAATAGTGACTGCACAGAGCACAACTTCATCCAGTTTTGACCTGATTTATGTATATTTCAGGCCTGAGAGAGTTCAATATTTCTTTTGTTTGTTATCAGAAGTATTTGTTAGCAATTAACTGTGGAAGAATGAAGAGAATAAATCTGTTGCTGATATTTAAATATGATCAGCAGAGTTTTTGACAATATCACACAGCATCCTAATAGGTAAGTTTAGGAAGTGTGGATTAGATGAGTGGACAGTGAGGTGGATTGGAAACTGGCTGAAAGACAGAGCTCAGAGTGTTGTGGTCAGTGACATAGTTGGATGTCCATAACAAGAGGGGTTCCCCAAGGAACATTNCACCAGAAGGCTGAGGCAGGTTTTCCTATGCACCTATGCTCTGCCCTGCTGAGGCTCCTTCTGGAGTACTGAGTCCAGTTCTGGGCGCTCTAGTTCAAGAAGGGCAAGGAACACCTGGAGAGGGTACAGCAGAGGATAACAAAGATGATGAGGGGCCTGGAACACCTCTCTTAAGAGGAAAGGCTGAGAGACTTGGGACTTTCTAGGTTTGTGGAGAGA
>VZRU01008517.1:775-12917 GCA_013398155.1 Pedionomus torquatus
TCGGTTTACAGATTCATTGCCTTGTATCTTTTGCATACCCTAACTGTGCATTGACATGTTTAAGGCAGATCACAGCTAAGAGGGTCCCTAATAATGCCTCAGAATGAGGTATATTTTAGCAGTTCATAGTTTGCAGCATGCAATCCTTATGGGTGTTTAAATCTACTGTTTGCTTAGAATCATCACTGGGGACAGAAAACTGGGCACCTTTTCTGGATTTTATTTTTGTACTTTTGTCACCAAAGCTACTCACAAGTATTCTTGCAGAAAGTACAATTTTAAAGTAGAGCCAGAAGTTCAAGCTCCTGCTTTTCTTCTTTGGATTTAGAGAATACCTAGAACAAAAAACAATGAACTTTAGTTTTCCAAACCGAAAGGTATCTGTTTTGTTTCAAAAGGCATTTTTCTTTAAAATGTCCTTTTCATTTTTGGTGTCCCTATGACCTTTTTAGGTCATCTAAAGTGGCAGATGTAGCATGATGAGAAGGGTTTTGAAGATGCCTAGTAAGTTGAGCAGCAACTGGTAAATGTTCAGATGGGAAGGCAGGGGCTTTTTGGCTATGAATAAATGAGAAAAGGCAATAATTCACTGAAGATTAGTGAGGAATAAGGAAGGATTCCTTGTAGATCTGTCTTTGCAGTCTGTAGATTGCAGACAGCACAGTGAATGTGTATGGTACAATGTCCATTTGTCCAGGCATGTCTTGCTGAAGTGTTTCAAATTACGAGATCTTGTTTTCAGTTACACTTTTCTGAAGATAGCTAGGAAATTACATAAAGACTAACAGTGAGCATGTGTTTAAAAACCCAGGTATTTTGCTCAGAAGGCAGGTAGGGACAAAATTAAAGCTCTTTCTCAGCCATGCTAATGAGATGTAATTGCATTGCAGTCTTTAATTACATGATCACTTGGACCAGGTCTTCAATGCATATAAATTGCTGTAGCTTTATTAAGGCCAATGCTTGTATACACTAACAGTGAATGTGACTCCCTTTCTGGAACAGAGTGATTTTCTGGAGAAGTACATTTATTCACTTGAATTAAAAGAAGTGCTACGTATAAAATATTTGAATGGCTACTATGTGTGCCAGGTTACACAAACTTACTGAGAGCAGCACAGTAAAAAATGTGTTTTTATTATATTTCACCATTAAAGACTGATCATATACTTAAAGACTGTATCATCATCCATATGCACTAGGGGCAGAGCCCTGGAACACATTTTTGGCCAGCAGCTGCCTGGCTGTGCAGCTTCCCCATTCCCTTAATGTGTAATTTTATAGGGCTGCCCTGGAGGCCCTGTCAAGTATTATTGCAGCATTTCTTTCATATACCTCTAACATGCCAGGATGCAAATATAGCGCTACTAATGCCTCAGCCTATTTTTGTTTCTCATCAGCAGTTAAGGGGAAAGAAGCTAAATCTAATATTTCCAGCCATCCCCTTACATTTACCTTGATTATATATACATAATGGTTTTGCATTCCCTGTACTAATTTGATGCAGGTTCCTTGTGAGCCTTAAAGTTTACTGTTAAATGCTGACCAGTTTTCAATAACCCAGTAAGCGGTAGCCTGGCATGAAGCTACCGACTGGGTCACATCTCTCTAACAGTCAGGCTGTGGTGCTGTGTTTAAGTAGGAGACACTGCAGAGAGGACCCAGGTAAACCCCGCACTTGCTGCCATATACGTGCCCCTCCTGCGTATCTTCATTTTTGCATGAAAACTTTTTGGGTTTTTTAAACTTACTGGAGCTTAATTAATAAACATGACAACTAAGTGAGAGTTGGCACAAAGCCCCTTTCCCATCCAGCACATGGGTATAGCAGGGTAATTGTAGTTATTTACATTTGGCATCCAGCTGACTGAACTAACTGCACAGTATTTTNTTTTTTTTTTTCTCTTGGAGTAGAGAGGCTATTAAATTAAACAGGTTAATGTGGCTGCAGCATTTCACCCCCTGCTATCCCTGCAGCCATAGTAAATCTGCCACCTGTTTATTTCCATAAAAATTCAATTACAGCACTGCCAGTTTATTCTTCTTATGTGAGCTGTTAACTTCAGGCAGTGTCAGACTCAAAGAAGTGCGTAGCCCATTCCTTTCCAATGCTGTTCTTTCTGATGCACCTCCTTAGCTGGTAGATTTTTTTTTATTATTTACTATGTATTCCAGCCCCAAAGCACTTGAAAATGAGATAATAGATTTCTGCCATGGTGGCTTGCCACAATGATGCAAAAGATAAATACATACATATACACATACACACAAACACACATGTACACGCACAGAAACACTTGCACACACCTCATCCCAAGCAGTAGGTGTGCCCTGCAGGGCACAGGCTGAGGAGAACTGTCCGGAAGCCCACAACAGCAGCAGTCAAAGGAGCTTAGCAAAACATGCTAATGACTGTGACAGTAAACCAACAGTCTTTTGAAATCATGTTTCTATTCTCTCCCCCCCCTTTGTCTTTCCCAACTTCCTCCTTTGGGAGATGCAAACCCATCTGACCATAACAATGAGGTGTTGGCTGATGTCCCCAATTGTATTTGGGCTTTGGTAGGTAAAACAGCCTTTAGAAGACCATCCTTGAAACTCTTGTTGAATCATGTGCAGTCAGGAAACAAGGCTGGAATAAGGCATTACCTGGAGCTATGTATTTTACTTGCAGAAAACCCTCCTTGTAGTGTAAGCTCTGGTGAGCAGGGAAGGCACTGTGCAGGGGTGAAGGAGCTGGGCTGGCTCCGTGCTCTCTGGGGGTGATGCCTAGCTGCCACAAGAACTGGATGTGGGTGGCAGGATGAGCAGGGGAAGGGGAAGGCATTAAAGGGAAGTCAGCTGGCAGACTTATTTAATGATATCACTTTGTCCCCTCAGTGTCCAAGGGAATGATAACACTCCTTGAATTTATACAAAGTTTAGAAACATTGAATTAAATATGAATACCGCTGATTTATTTATTTTATTTTTTCTTTAACCACAAATCCCATCACGCTTGCAGCTTACAGTTTCAAAATCTGTTGCAGCCTTTCTCTTCCTTATTTCTGGTGGGAAAAATAACTTGGAAATATTATTCTTCCAACAGTCTAAATTCTGGACAAATGTTCATTTTTTCCATTTCATCACTGCTCCCCCCTCTCCCTCCTTCTCCTTATTTTGTGGTCAAGAGCTTTTGCTTCTGCCAAAAGCAACAGTTTTTATGGGGAGCTTGAAGATCAAAATTCAGAGAAAGAAACAGTGTGTGACTCTGAAACAGAGTATCTATGCTATTATGCTTGGTACTGGTATTGCTGCTTGTATAGGCATTGTGGAAATTAAGGATCCTTCAGTATATGCTGGTTACAGGGAGAGCATTTAAGGTATTAATTAGATAAGAAGCAGTGTGCTCTGGCTACAGGGTGGGGATAATCATGGTTTTTAGGCCTCAAGGCCAGAGGATGGGATATCTTCATGTTAAAAAATGCGGTAGTTGGAAGTGCCTCTTTTGGGACTTAACCAGAGATTCAGGGGCTGAATTTCATGTGCCTCATGTCTTGCTGTGCCCTGGGACACTGCAAGTGTTCACCAAGACTGGAATTTCTCTGCTGCACTCCCTCTGGCAGAATTTGGCAGAGGTACAGGGTATTCTGTTCTGTGCAAGACAAGGAAGACTTGGCCTTGTGGAATTCTAGAGAGAGACCAGATTGATTAACCATGCCACTATGGCAAAAAATGTTTTCCTCAAAAACAAACAAACAAATAAATAAATAAAGTTGATTGTCTTATAAAAACCTTGCTGCCTGTTGTGTTATTCTTTTTGATGTTTACAAATATAGACTCCCCCACCTTGAAAATATTTTCAGACTGGCTCCTTCTCATTCTGCAGTGACCTCAAGGCTGCTGTGATGGGGGTACCTCTCCATTGTACCTGCCTGAAAGCATGAATGCACTTCCTTCATTGTATTTTCCATGAAAATTCTAGTAATAAACCAACTGTGCTACATTTGTAAGGGAAGACTAGAGTACAGGGAAATACTGCTAGTACAAAATTACATGGATTTTAGCTCACGTTCAGTTCATAGCCTTTGAGACAAAAACCATGCTTACTTTCATGTACTTTTTTCTGTTTTTTTTCCCTAATTATTTATGTATTATGTATGACTAATGAATTGCTCAAGTTGTGTTACTTAAACTAGCAGTATTTGGAAATCTTCATAATTTTTGTTGTGTTACTTAAACTAGCAGTATTTGGAAATCTTCATAATTTTTTATTTTACTGTTTTCCCCTTCAGAATTATGTCCTTAGGAGAAGGATCATTTTGTAGAACTATGTGAAACTATTTAAATTTGGAATTATAATGATATTTTCCAAGGTTACTTAAGAGACAGAGAATAGGTTTCATATCTATATTACAGTATTTTGCCAGAACCAGATGTAGGTGCATTGTCTTTGGATTCCAAATTGTTAGTCTGCAATACAGTAAAGAATAAGATTATTTTCCTTCTGTCTGTTTAGATTCATCCAAATAACATTCTAATTAATGTCTTCAGTCCTGACTATCATTTTAAGCAAAACTGAACAAGCAATTTATTCCTATGTTTACATTTAAGGATGACAACTGACTTGAGTGGAGTTTCTTTACATTCTAGAGTTCAAGTTTGCCTGCTGGTTCAAGGATTTGCATAGCCACATTTAAGTCAGAGTAAATGTTTGCGCGGGAATGAGTTCTTGGCAAGAGTCAGAGCATCAGAATTCAATCTTTCTGCAAAATATGGGATAGCAAAATTTTTGCTGTTTTTGTTGTTGAACAGTAAGGGCTTATTTAGAAAAGAAAATCACAATGATGTGTTTGCTCTTGCTGCTGCTGATCTGATGTGGTATGGACTGCTTTGAAACTACCTGAATCTTAGGGCTATGTTATTTGTATTAATCTACCACAAGCTTTATTAGAAAGTTTGTTGAGGAAACGATTTTTAAAAAAAACAAAAAAACACAGAACAGTTTCCAAGATTTTCCCATTTGGAGGATTTTTGGGTTCAATTGGCAGCTTTAATGTCAATTGTTCATAAGAATGAATAACTAATATGTTATTTTACCATCATATAGTGATGGTTATAGTGAGGAAGGGACAATTCCCACATGATTCCTGAGCAAAGCAAGTATATATTTTCTTATATATGTTGCTTATATCTTTTATTAGGAACAAACGACTAAGTAGTCCTGTGAAGCTTTAAAAACTCAAAAAGTTTTGCAAGCGATATACAAGTAGTAGTCATCCCTGTTGAAATGCCTTCTTCTGCTGAATAAAACGTAACAACTATTCAATACAGAAATGTATGACCATATAGTGAACATAGATTCTAGGGGCTAAAGTAAGGCAATATGTAATTACATAAACTAATACATGCTCAAAGAAGCCAGAATCCCATTTATCCTAGAAAACTTTATTTCACAATGATAAGTGATACAACTTTGGGTGTTTTTTCTTTTTATTTATTGTATTAATTGTTTCAATTTGCTTGGTTCCTTTTTGGCATAAAACACCATCATTTTATACTCTTTTTATGTTCATTTCTATACATGATATTTCTCAGCCATTATCCATTCACATGATTTAATCACTTGAAAAAAAAAAGTATTAGTGCATTTAGTAAAAGTCCAGACTTAAGTATTGTTTTTATTTTAACTCATACAGGAACTCTGTAATTCTTCCTGTTTGAATTAAAGAGTCTGGATTCAGATGATCTGAGTTTTACCAATCCCTCCCAGAGTCTTCTAGGAAAGGGGAATGTTAATTTATCATGCTTAACTTCCTGGGAGAGTATTAATAGATATTACAGAATGGAAATATGTTACTATTTATTGACACTAACATTCCTCAAGCTGCCTGTTGGAAACCTTCCTTCCCATTATCTTCCACTCAAGTTTATTTATTCTCAGCCTACCAGATACATTTATTATTTGCTGCCTGCAGCTTCTTTACAAGCAAAAATTTATTTTAACCTTTATTTGAATGTATTTGCTCTTAACTAATCCATACTGAGTGCTTTTTGTCACCATACAGTCTAGATTTATTTATATATAGTTTATTCTTATGCTTTTGTGGCTAAACAAAGTTCAATGCTGGCTGGATCCTAAGAGTTGTCCTGGTGAATAGGTGGCTTCCATCCAGAATGGAATAAATAGGACATCTGGAAGAAAGAACATGGGAACATCCTCAACAGATTTTTCCATTGGATAAAAAGAATCCATAATGAACCGGAGGTTGTTCTTATCATTAAAAAAAATATTTGGAAAAGAGAAAGGTCATATTTCACTTCACCATGTGTACAAACCAAAGACGGATTTTCTCAGATTAGGTAAAGAGAATGTAATAAATGGCTTATCAATGCTCAAAAAATAAAAGAAATCTTGAAATTGTTACATTCACCGGTTGAGAGCAAGATAATTATCAACTGATCACGCAACTATCCTTATATATGTAACATGAAATTTAACTATGCAGCAAAGCCGTGTGAGTGGAAAAGTTGAAGCTTGAAGGACATGGTACAAACATCTTAAAAATGTGAAGCATATACACAAAAGGAGGACAACTGTATTTTTTTTCATTTTCTTACTCTTGTTTTCTCTATTTTAGTTATACTAGGTGGCATAGGTTACAAGAACAGGTAAAATGTCTCCATTAGGAACAGGTATCCTAATTTAACTCTCCATGTAATTGTGAAATCAGTGAACTTTAAAGTAGTGAAAGAAAGACTAGAGAGAGGGTAGCATTGTGCCCACAATTTTAAGAGTTATTCTTGTTCCCATTACCTTTAAACTGTCTTTTAAAACAATTTGTTTTAGCAATTGGTGAAGAAAGAAATTGCAGAGCACTTACAGCATTGCTCAATCTAGTCTTACTTTTTGTGAGGAGCAGATGCCACTACTCTTCTTAAGGAGTAATTGTGAATGTACTGGTGAAAGGTTACTTAGAAGAGCATCCAGAGTATCCCATCCAAAAAACTGCAGGCTGACTGCCAGCTTTAACAAATAACCACTGACAGCCAGAACCTCAAGTGTTTGTGGGCAACATCAAGGTGTCAACAGCCTGACAGAGCTTGTCTGTCACTCCAGAGGGAGCTAATAATACATTCTGAGACTTGTGAGCTTTAAGGTGTAATGATTATAAAGGCAGCTTAGGAGGTCAGTTCCTCTGTGTGTACCTTCCTGGGACAATCTGCAGGCTAAGTACTAGTTTCCTGTAAATTTTTGATCAGAAGTTTATGGATGTGTGAGGATGAACGGTGACATAAAAGTGACATAAAGGACTGGAATTACTTGTGTTTTAACACTTTGGTTGAATTTTGCTACTTGGAAAACAGGAATAGAGTTAACGAGAATTTCAGATAGAAAATGGAAATCTCCCCCCCCCCCCCCTCTTTTTTTTTTTTTAAATTTTTGTTAAAAGTTTTCCATCGGTGGTAGCACTTTAGCATAATTAAGCTAAATCAATGACTTCTGTGTGCTCTCTAGCAGAAGTGATGGACTCAGCTAATCAGCTGCAGGCTAATTATACTCCCCATCCACAGCTGAAATGACTAAATCTGCCAGCACCTGTACAACTTAAGTAATTAAACAGGTACAGGTTCTCTGCTTTTTAATTGGCTGGGTGAAACACAATTAGTAAGCTGGGCTGATGTTTTCTGGCTGTTGATGTAAATGAAGGCACTCATAAAGCTTTAGAGGAAGTCCATCTACTTAGGTGGTGTTCAAGACAGGAGGAATAACATGTGACAGCAGTGGATTCTTCAGGTGCCATCTTCTGCCCAAGATGGTGGGCAGAGGTGAGTAATGTTTGGGATTAGATTTCTCTAGTATTACGAGCAGGACGGGGAGTGGAGTGGAAGACTGTGGGTTGTTTATTAGGCTAGTTCTGTTAAGAAAAAAACCTTTGAGAGAGCTCCCAAGTTCTTGGACGTTCACTAGGTAAGGTGTCAAACTGGGGTTATGTAAAATGTAGCAACTGTTTCCCAGAGTGACTGCATCTGAAAAGTTCTCTACTTAGAAACCATTACCCACTGGTGATGCCTTAAGGCTATACTTTGTAACAAGCTTGGGCAGGATTTTAAAAGTGAGTATCCTCACTGATTTTAGTCCCTTTAGTCCCTTATATCATGTAACTTGTCATTTATCTGTTTCTATCGACTTGTCTGAAGTTGAAGTATGAATATGACCTTCATTTGATCTAGTCAATTCATGCTGTAGTGTCCAGAGTCAAAGCTGATTATGGGTGGCAGGCTTTGAGGTTCATGGTATGCAGTATGAAGAAGAGTTTTCTGGTCTGAAGGACTCTTTAGGACTTGTCAGTGGAAAGACAGACAGAATGCTGACCTCCAAGTATTACTTGGCTTCTACATGATCCTGCTTTTGCTTCATGGACGTACTTTGTATTAATGTGGTGTGACTGCTGTCCCTTCTGGGAACCACCCAGAAAGCTACTGGAGGTGTTTCTCCCTAATAAATTTATCTTAATGAGTAGTATGTTGTAGCAATGTGCTTTTCCTTCTGAAGTTGAAAGTGATAATTGGTCCAGTGGCTATTTAAATAGAAATCCTTACAGTATGTGTAAACATTACTAATTTTTAAGCCCTCAACTCTAGTTTCTTAAGAAAGATTGTATGTATTGTTCTTATTTTGGTGTTGATGGGAACATTTTTTTTTCCCCAAAAAGTTTTATTATCTCTTTCTTCTACCTTGGTGAAATGTATTGCAAAAATATTTTACAGGCTCAGAGATTGTTTTCATTAGGTACCTGTCACTGGGATCAGATTTTTCTTCATCCTGGCCCTCTTTTTATTTATGAAAACTAGCTGTAAAATGCAATTAAATGAGGCCCTTAATCAGTGGGAGTGTGTCAGAGGGTGTTACAATTACATGTATGAGACAAATGTGAAAAGAACTGAAGTAATGTCTCTCTGAAACACAGCAGAGCTGTCACACTCTTGCTGCAGACCAGTGTCTCGTGGGTTAGACGGTTGGGTTGGGTAATCTCTTGGGGAAAATTACCTCTTTGTCCTGGCAATAACAGCACATGTGTGATGGTAGCATACACACTCAGCTGCCAATATGAACATGTTGTCTAAAGATCTAAGGTATAGCTAACCAACAGACAAACCATTAAGGACCATCACTGAACACAGTAAAACATGCTGGAAAGTGGGATGGACATGGTTCATCTCACACTAGGTGACAAAGACTGAAACAATTAACTGTATTCTGAGAAAACAAACATTTAAATTAATGTGGGCAGCTTGCTGGAACTGGTAGCAAAGGGTGGAGGAACCTAATCCCTAAAGTTATCATGGGGGATCTGAAAGACTAGAGGAGCTAAAGTGGCACCAACAGATATTCAACAAGCTTTTATACCAAGAAGAATTTTAATTAGCCTTCCTGTAGAAGGTCAGAGAAAGGCAATAGGACTAGGACAGTGATTATCAAGAAATTTTTTTGCCTCATCTTGTATATTATTTATAGTTACTTAGATTGTCTTCTGGGCAATACTTGGGCCTCCATGTGTGATGCATATACTTTAATCAGAATATTTTTCTTCTAGTATTAAAGAACAGGTGAAATTGCTTTATGATGAAGAGTTTTCACTTGCATTAACTCTTAAATAGAAGAGATTATTTACATGGTGGCTATGATTTCCAAGCTGCAGGCATGTTTATCCCAAGGGAAAATTGCATAAATATAGTACAGGTGACACATAACAAATATCTTTTCAGTCAACAAAAGCATTTTGCAGTAACAGTAAATTCCCTTTGCAATTTTAACTTTGAATGATTTCCACCTCCCCACCCCCAGGAAAATAGACCTGAAAACCAGAGTTAGATTATGCTCTGTGATGTCCAAATTAATGCTGAGATATAAAAAGAGGTCTTTGTCATCTATGCTGAACCCTTTTTTGCAGTTATCGCCTTAGAGCAAAACTGTTCCTTCATGAGGGCTGTGAAATAGATGATGTTTGGGGGGGATGGATGTGATGAAAGCAAAACACAGGGCTTCCAGACCACAGCTCCTGGGAGTCACTGCTGTACCACAAAAATGTGGAAAGTACTGTAATAAAGCTTTCTGTGGCACTTTGTATTGAAAGGATGTATTTTGACAATAGAAATTAAGATGCCTGTTTAGACTGAAATATGACAAACATCTTTCTTTAATTTCAAGATTTTTCTTTTTTTTTTAATATAAAAAATACCAAAACAGACAAAACCTCAAAACCTCCAGCACTGAAGTTTTACTTCAGTAAAATTAGACTTGCTTTACGGTGTTAGCAGCATTCTTTTAAGCTTATTAAAATGCAGTGGCTCAATCTTTCTCTTCTCAATACTTCAATAGGAAAGCCAGGTAGTGATATAATAATTTATTTTTCTTTTTCTTAAATAATGATCAAAGCAAATAGCATAGGAGTTATTTATAAATGTTGTCAATCTCAGTGTATTGAGAATCCTTTTTAATGTGTTTTGAGAGTCTTTGAGGGAAACTAACTTTGTTTGGAATAATACATATATTATCAGAAACAAACTTCTGACACAAATACTTTATGTTCCAATGTGAAAACATTTTGATCTATAATATTCCAGAGGAAAAAAGTGTCTGTCCTTCTGTTTTGGTCTGAAGAGACATGTCTATATGGCATATTGTCTTGGCTTTTACAAGAAGGAGCTTGATTTGTGCTGGTGGGAAGTTTTTGCTGCCCAAGCTGTACCTGCTGTTTGGTTTCAGAGAGCTCTACTCTAAATGTTTGTTCATTAACAGTTAAATTTTACGCAAGTATGCATTCACTTAGCAGCTATGAAGTTGTGCTTAAACCCTTGTTTTCTCTCTTTGAGCATACCAGGTAGAACTTTCTCCTTTGTAGTTGCTTTATACAGAAGCATCTTCCCAGGCTTATTATAATTATTCTACTTTCAAACTATGTTCATGAAAATAAATTGTATATATTTCCATACATAATAATTGGAAAATAACTAAAAGTGAAATGGTAAAGCATCTTTGTGAAATAACTACTTTTAACTAGTTTTAAAGCAACTGTATGGACTTTGTGCTTAGGTATTATATAATTATAGATTAACTATATGTTAATCTAACTTTTATTTTATATTGCATAGTACATAATGTGCTTATAATAGAAATTTAAAAACAATTTTTCCATTCTCTAAAAAAGCTTAAGTAATTCTATAAAACTTCTATAAGAGTATATTTTTAAGATGGCTGAAGGTAAGAGCTGCCTTTTACAGACCTGATATTAAATAAGATGCTTGTGGCCTTGGAAAGTGTGGGAAAGTCTGAGATTCTGATTTAAATTTGAATTTTCTTCAGTTACTGAATGTTCTGTTTTCTCAACGTGTGTGTGTGTTTGTGTGTTTTTTTGTTTTTTTTTTTTTTTTAATTTGAGATCTTTCTTTGTCATCTTAGATGTGACTGGGGCAGGGAATAAGACAGGAGTGAGTAATTACATAACTTAAGAAATTGTTAGGCTGCTCTGGAAAAAGTTATGTTTGATCATCCCTTGGTGATCAGTCTTGACTAATTCTCATTAGATGTTTGTGTGGAAATAACTTGATGGTTATAAATGCAAGAATGTTTTGCAGATATGCAGAACTTTTTTAAAGTGTCAGCTGCAGGGAAGTCTTGTAAGTTAGCACTCTGCAAGAAGACATAAGAATTTTGTGTATGCTGCAACTTGCACTTGCAGTAGTGTGGCAAACTGTAGTCTCTGTTTAATTAACACAACAGGATGAGCTGTGTTTTTTAGAGTTCTCAGCTTCACTGAGACTGAGACCCAGTCATAGTTTACTTGATATCCTGGTTTTGAGCGTCAGAGGAAGGGCCCTAACTCGTTGCATGTATTAATTTTACCCTTTACCATCAATTTTAGTAAAACCAATTTAAACAGCATATTGTACTCCATATTATTTAGGTTAGTTACCCTTTTAAATGTAGAATCACATCAGCTGTCCTAACCATTTATCACCTGCTATGTTTTGTGGGCTACATAAGAAAAGAAATGGCAGTAGTGTACGTTGGTGGTGTTTTGTATGTTTTTTGTGTAGTTTTTGGTATGTATTGGGTGGCTCTTCTTATGTGTGTGTGTTTTGTTTTGTTGTGTTTTTT
>VZRU01008517.1:12927-154867 GCA_013398155.1 Pedionomus torquatus
TTTTTTTTTTTTTTTTTTTTTTTTTTTTTTTTTTTTTCCCCTTAAAATAGTTTGTGACTCTTCTATTGATGTAATTAAGAGATTAGTTGTGGAAAGGCTCTTCTGGATAAGGAAGCCATGAATACAGATATTCAGGGAGGGATGGGTAGGTAAGGGATTAAGCACAGAAGCTGATGTCCTTGCAAAGAAATCTATTCAAGCTTTACAACCGGTCAGCAAGCCTCAACAAATGGGGGAATGCTGGAGTTTCTTCAAAGCGCGGGAGCTGATGTAGCCCTTTAGCCCATGTATTTCTGAAGCCCAAGCAGAATAGGGAAAACGGCAGAGGAGGGTATTTCACCACTTCTGGAAAGAAGAAATTAAAGCAACCATGTGAGTTTCCTGTAGAAATGAAGTAATGGCAGAGGTTTGTACAGGTGATGTTATGACATGAGGAACACATGAAGTTTCTAAATGAAAATTGAGTCCACTAATTTTGGGCAGAGCAAATGTCTTAATGCTTTTCATATGAGGTGAATGAAATGCAGCATTATGTATTGATTCCTGCTTTCCTGTGAGTTGTAGGAATAATATGCCAACAAGTTTATTGCCTGATTTGAGTATTAGAAATTTTGGATACAAAACATTCACTTTATGGTTGATGATAGATGTTTGTTACTCCCTCTTTTAATATACTGAAGTTAAAATAACAGATATCCTAGTTTAATTACAAGCTATATGCAAAAGCTTAAGTGTGGGGGGAAAAAATATCTGCTGGTCGTGAAAACTGTATAACTTTCTTCCTAAATTTGAATAAGATTGAGATGCTTTTGCAGATAAATCACAAAACCTATTAGACATGTGGTGTTTGATCAAAATTATTCCTCCCTCAGATATTCTTTTTCTACTTGCTATTAATTATTGCAATATGTTTCTTGTGGGTTTTTTGTTTGTTGGTTTGTTTGCTCTGTGGTTGTGTTTTTGTTTTTTTTTTTTTTTTTTTTGTGGTCAAAACATGCCTTTTCTACCTCTATATGTACATTATTGTATCATCCCCTCATTCTTTGAATCTGTTTGGACAGGAGCGAGGAAGAAGTGTGAGGGTACCAGGAAGAGACACAATTTCAAAATAAGAAAGCAGACTTGTTACCAGACTACAGGCAGTTAAGATGTTCTTTGTTCTATTGTGAAGCAATTAATGTCTAAGACTGCAGGAAATATTTAATTGAGTATTGATTTAAAACAAAATTGGTGCTCACTTAAGTAGTTGCATTCTGTTGGGATATCTTTATCTTGGGCTTAATATAGACTTTTAGACAACAGTGTTAATTGATCTGTATATGACCTTTGTCTTTTCTTTTTCTTTAAACCCTTGGAGGACTAAGACAGAATGTTTGGAGGCTTATAACTGGCAGTGTTTGGAAGGTGCCAGTATAAGGTTATATGCGTGAAATATGATAATTCTGATCATATAATAGTGTTCTTTTGCCTTAAAAGCACTAAACTGCCATCTGTATTGCCTTCAAACTTCAACTGAAAGTTCTTTGTAGTGTTTAGGTATGTATTTGTGTTAAGATCTGTAGATGTTCTTGAGTATGTCCTCAGTGTCCCAATGAATTAGGACATTGTCTAGGAACAGAGAATGATGGCACTACTGAGACAGGGTTATATTTTAAGTTCTATTTCTCTCAGCTCTTGTTTGATATCTTTTTCATATTAATCTAATGGCTGTTATAGGACAAACAGCAGAATGAGAAGTCACTGACATATTCCATAGCAACATCCATGTTTTCTAAATAAAGAGAATTGTATTATCTCTGACTATTTTTGTGCATAATACCTAACCCTAACCTTGGACCTTGCAGATAGTGAAACTGAGGCATCTTTGTACAGGTGGGAGAGTTCTAAAGAAGCGCTGTTAAGTAGTGGAGTACTGAGAACTCCACTGTTATTCAGTGATCAAGAAATGAGTCATCCTGATGTGGTTAACAGGGACACACGCACACTGTTAGAGCAGAAAACAGCATCCTCTATTCTCTTACCTCTTACCAGACTTTGAGTTTGGTTTTTTTTTAATCTTTTGCCTGTCCCAGATGCTGAGGTGTATGGGGAAGAAGCTGAAATGGGAGTGCCAGAGGAAAAGTTTGTTGGTGGTATTTCCCATGTACCCAATCCCAGCAGAGCATCTTCTTGAGAATGAAGGAATTCTATTTGCTTCTTGGGCACGGAGACCGGTTTCCTGACAAACTCTCCAAGGAAAGAAGGAAAACTTTTTTTTTTTTCTTCAACCCCCCCTTCCTTTTGTGTGGTGTGTTTATCTCCTTCAGTTCATTGGCTTTTGTCAAATTGTCATCCTTCCACACTCTTATCTCAGATGCTTAGCTTCTGCTTTCAGCTAAGAAATAGAAGAAGTAGTTTTAGTCACAAACCTTAACATATTGATGACAAACATTAATTGTCACTAATTATAGTATACAACAGTAACTTCAGAAAAATATTGCCTAGTGATGTTTGTAAATATTAAACAGACTGATAAGCTTTCTGTCTGTCTCTATCTTTTCAATGTCCAGCTAGATTTTAAAAACTAGTTGCATCTCTCATTCTGCTGCTATTTCTCAGGATTTTACCTTCATCAGTAACACTGTCAGCACAGATGAAAATATAAGTTATTGCTTCTAGGGAGCTCTCGGAACTTAAATTTCTACCATGCACAGTTGGCTAGCTCAGAAGATGAGCAAGCTCAGCAAGATGAATAATACACTGACTCCTATTAATTGTAACTAATGCTTCAATAGGATGAATGTTCTTAATTATGATAGGTTAATATTGCATGAATCATGTCTAAACTGTCAAACCAAAAGATTTAAAAAGTAGAAATCATCTTTCAGATGGGGGCGGAGGGGGAATGCGATATAGCAAAAACTGAGACTTTTCCTCCTGTTCCATTCATTTTCTCAGGTATGCTTAAGTTTTTTTGGCCTTCAAGAACCCCAGAAAACTAAATGGGACCTAGACTTAATTCATTTACAGAGCTGAATATATGTTTCTGTGTTCAACAGCTAGATATCCCCCTGCCTGGAGCACCTGTTGGGCTTGGTATTCCTATGCTGAGAGGGACTGAATAATGACTTAACTAGAGGAAGAGAAATAATGCAGCTATTCTGTGATCCTGAGTGCTCTGTATTCCCTAAGCCTTTTGCAAATGCAGCTTGAGTAGAAACACTCTAAAGCAAAGAAAGCTTATCTTCAGTTTCAGAGAAAAGGACTAGTGTTTCGTTCTTACTTGGATATTTTCATAATACTTTAAGCCTTGTGATTTTGGGCAAAACCATGTTGCTGGTACCCACTCTGAAAGACCATTTCTGTTATGAAAATAAAAAATTCAGCGTATATTATACTTGTCCAGGAAGACAGTACTAGTTCTTCTGCCCACACATCCATGAGTTCTTCCTACCTAACTTCTGAAAAAAGCTGTGCTATCACACTAAGTGTCAGGAAAGGACAAGGTTATGGAGAAGACTGTCTAATGTCTTCAGGTCATCCAGGGTTGTCTTGCAAGTTAATGTGGAATGAGAACAATGACCTGATGCTTCAGAAATGGTAATCCATAATTTATGCTGGATAATACGTACATGACAACAAGCTTCAGTATTGCAAAGATTGCTTTGCTTTCAATAGATCAGACTATTCCACGTTCTTCTCTAACCACCCACCTGATGTGGGTAAGCATAAAGAGATGTCCATGTAGGCACAAATGAAATTTGTTTCCCATTGAAATGCAGGATCCAGTGGGAAGTTTGCCCAAAACTGTTTTGAAAACACACATGGGGGAGGATTTTTTTTAACCTTAATGTGCTTTGTCTGTGGAAGGGCAGAACAGATTTTTTGATTGATTATTCATGAGACAAAAAGACTCTATGCTACACTGGTACCAGTGAGCCTTTAAGAAAGAGGAAAAAAAAATCCAGCAATATTTAGTGTTAATAACTAAACACAAAGTGATGCAAATGTGGACCTCAGTGCTGCCCCTGGGTAAATGAAATCTCTGGGTGTTTTATGCATTGATAAGGAATTGGCTGTAAGAATCATTAGTTGAGAAAAGACCCCAATGCTTTCCACTTTGGGTAAATAGATCTCACTTTGAAAGAGAATGAACTACCTCAAGCAAGATTTTGGTCTGAAAGTAGGAATTCCACAGGAACCCTAAAGAAAATGCTTGTCCATGGGACTGAACAGCAGAGCTTCTCTAGATGCTTTTTCTCTGATCATTACTGTTCTTTCCAGACCAACAGTAAGGCTTCAGTGGAAGGGCTTGCTGTGGCATTTTCTGCTTCTCTGTGTTTAGTAACTGGGACCTGGTGCTTTCAGCTGGTGGATGCTACTGTTGTAAAGCCCAGCCTGCCTGTGGCCTATGGAAGTTGGCCAGTAAGAGTGTTTTGGAAATCACAAACTTGCTATGGTTAAAAATTGCTCTTGAAACCTAAAGCAAATGTTAAAAATGGACATTCAGAAACCTATAGGATGGTCAGGGGAATGGAAAAATGCAAAGATAATAATCAAATCTCATTACTCTGTGTGTCAACTCTCTGACATTGGACATCTCAGACTTAAATGTAATTTCATACTCTAAGTGTATAAAAAGACTTTCTTGGAGTGCTCATAAAGTGCAGTAAAAGAAAACTATGTCTACATGTGCTAACTGAGTTGTAATACACTATCCTCCTTATGTTTAATAAAAATATGCAACTCGTGTTTGATTCCAAAGCAGTTCTGCTGTAACTTTATAGGTGCAATTTGGCTGGAAAGGATTTGTATAAGGAATAGATCGTTAAATGCCTTTCTTAAAATGTTACTTACTGCTTAACAAGCTGCTTTGAGTGCAATTTCTCTAATCCTTTTAGAAAGAAGTACAAATTGGACTTGGTGTATGTCTAAAGCATTTAATTATACATTTCTATACTAACAGTGCAGTGATAAGGAAGCCTTGTGTCTTAGTCTCAACCTAATTTTTCAGTTCTTTGGCTGGCATGAGTGCAGATAATTTTTACCAAAACCACATAATTACAGCTGAGTTTGCTTTTGTGGATGAGGTGGTTCTTTTCTTCAGGTTTGTATCTTCCATTGGGTTTACTGAACTGTGAGGAAATAGGGAGCCACAGTCCCTGTGGAGGTTCTCTTTGTCCTTGTGGGAGTTCTCGGGAACCCCAGAAATGTCCTTTAATGCCCTCAGTTGCTTCATGTCAGGATAATACATAGCCTTCCTTCCCACCTTGTTCTGTGATCTGACAGATTTCACAAGCTATTGTAATCATGGCTAGCCTAGATCTGTGCTTGGGTGGGAGACTTCAAAGGCAGTGTAGAGGGTAAAGGAAGTGTTGCTATGTTGTATGGAAGTCCTTGATTTACAGTACTGAAAGTCTCCTTCAGCCATATGTGAATTGTTTGAGTGGTGGTGTGTGTGGTGTTTGTTTCTTTTTTTTTTTTCTTTTGCTATGGGGTACACAATTTTAGGCAAAAGGCAAAATAAGTGTTATTGGATGAAGACTATCTCCCATCTTTACAGGATTATGTAGCTCTAGACTGAGGACTGGATCACTTTCATTTAGGGAAAGACATCCTATGACTGAAATTGTCCTCTTAATTTTGTATTGCTGTGTTGTGTTAAGCCAGCTGTAATCTTCATGGAGAAGCATATACTAGTTTTCTTTTTTTTTTTTTTCCAAGTGCTTTGGGATAACATGCTATTACAGGTGCAGAATTTCAGAATTTTTCAGAATTTTTTTCTTTTGGTACCAGGAGAAAAATAATAACGAATACACTAATACTTGTGACATTTTCAATACTTTTTTTGTGAGTTTGCATTTTGTGTTGTGTGGTGTGTTTTGTTTTTTTTTTTTTTTTTTTGTAAATGGTACCTTTTTTGGTAGAAGTCCTAAGGTAACAGCATAACTTTAAAGTCACTTAGGGATTTACCCTCTGACTTCAAGTGAAAGCCTTATTGGTCCAATTCTTCAATTAGGCTTCCCACCTCACAGCAGCACGTTGTATGCTGTTACATGGTTATATTCCTTTGAGGACCTGAACTTGGTCTCTTGCATCTCATTTCCACATTTATATTTTAAAGAACAAACTTTATTATGCTGTTGCCATTAGTATCAATAATAGAATAAAAACAAACAAATGCCCACAGCCCTTGCGAGTACTTGGGTTCAGCAATGGAGTCCTTGTCCTTGCTCTTGTTGTACTGAGGTAAGGCTGTGTGCTATGGGTGCTAATGGCCCCTGTAGGGAGGTAGAAGTCCTGATCACGTGTCCCACCTCTTTTGGGATCTCTGAAAGGACTCTGATGCTATGCAGCCCTCCATTTACAGCAGTTGTCTGAGCTACCATTGGCGAGCCTAGAGTTTATAATGTATTCAGCTCCTGATGGAGCCCTTTTTGTCTGCATTTATTTGGAGTAAGTGAAAGATCAAAGGGAAGGGAGCAAAAATGAAGAAGAAAATCAGAGGGGCTTGGTGAAAGGATGGAGATCCATTCACAAATAACTCTGTTTCAGAATTAAGATGAACTATCATTATTACACCCTTTCCAGGGTTTTCTTTCTGTTTGTTAGATGCTTTGTGCCATGGCTCATTATCTTGTGTCAACATCACTTACTGTCATTCTGGTGAGTAGACAGTGTGGAAGCAACAATTAGACTGCAAGCTGTCATTAGACTAAAAGCATGTGAAGTTTTCTGCATTTGGTGATGGTAATAAACTCAAGGTTACTTTTTCTCTTCTTCTGTGCCCCTTCCATCCCCCCTCAATTTCTTTCTTCAAAATCAGTGCTCTGAAAATAAAGAAAAACATATTTATTGTAATAAAGAAAATACAGTAATTGGGGGGGAGGGGGAGGAGTGGGAGGACAACTTACAGGTATTTTCAGAAATAATTCTACCAAGCTATTGCACGCAGCTTGAAATTTCAGAAGAATGTCATTTTATCATTTCACAGCAAAATGTGTAAATGTGGGTGGAAAACACCTCAACTGTTGTCTTAGTTTCCTCTAGCTTCCAAAACATCAGAATGAAAAGAAGTTTTAGAAAATATTTTCTTCACTTCTATTCTACAATGATCAGAACTACATAATCTATCTGACGCTTATATATTCATAGCAGTGTCTTCTGACATCCATAGTCATCCTTCTGTGCTATGGGACATAGTCATTGCAATGACAGGATGGTTTAAGTATAAGACAAAACCAGATGATATAATAAGCTTAGACACACTGGCAGACTTACTCATGGAATAGTTTCCTTTGCTCTTGTGATGACTTGGAAGAATAAAGCAGGTGGTCAATCCCTGAATTTTCATGTTTCTACATTTTTTTAGTAGTACTTATATTCAAAAATTACTTTATTCCAAGGAAAGGAGCATACCTGCTATTTATATGCATTGGCGTATTTTGGGGAAAACCTGGTTCCAAGTAGCTCTCAGTCTTATCTCAATATGCTTCACTGGAAAAACAGATTCTTGCAGTCCAAAGGTAAAATAATGATGTTTTGAAAGTGTTTTTAAATGAATTACAACCAGAATAACTGTAGTCCCACTTTATACTCTATAAAAACTTAGTAAATGTTTTATTATTAGGTTGCAAAGAAGATTGTTCTATGATTTAATGAAACTGTTAGAGGTAAGGTATGCTTTTAAGTGGCTTGCAATACGTGTCTTATGTTGCATCCCCTAAACAGTGTAGTCTCATGGATTGCTTACACTTAATTCTAAAATGTCTAGTGCCTTGCACACACAGGAAAACTATTTAGCTATAGTCAGACGCTCCTAGTGGAGGAAAAAGTAAGATGATTATTATCATTATTATCATTATTATCATTATTATCATTATTATCATTATTATCATTATTATCATTATTATCATTATTATCATTATTATCATTATTATTCACCCACCTGGCCTAAATCAGTTCCTTCTACAGAGCGCCACCCAAAGATGTGTTGCATGGGCTCTGCCTTGGTTAATGATAAGGACCTCCAGGTTGGAGGTTTTGGGCTTTCTTGTTTTAATGATCTTGTTCTGTGGGCTGAGGCCAGGTTATTTTGTGGGGTGAGTAACTGTCCTCTGCTTTCCCTTAGTGTTTCACTTATTTGTTTGGGACTGGTAGTCTTTGTGGCAAGTGGATGGAAAAGGAGTTGGGGGTTCAAGTGCAAAGAAGAAAGCATAGTTGTGGGAGCGAGTGAAGATCCATTCTGCAAGAGAACATGGGGAGCCTGAAGCTCGCCTGTGGTCTCTTCTGACAAGGAAGTGCAGGTACCATATCGGCTGATCTTTTGTGTGCCATATCAGGGCTTCTTTTACCAAAACTGCATCATTCATATTCTTCATGTAAAGACCTGACATCATGGACTCTGATCTAAGCATTATTCTTTGTGCTTTGCCACACCTGGAAGCAAGGTCATGCCTAGCCACCCTAGTCAGCTGGCTCCTTTTTATCAAGCTTTGTATTATGATATATACTTACTTCAACCTCTCTAGAAAAAAGTATTTCTACTCAGTGGATGTTACTGGGGTCAGATCACACATAAATTCTTCTGGTCTCTAAATTGCTTTAAGGAAGTCCACTGTGTCCATAAACTCATCAGCAATGGTTTAAAGGCTGTACCAAACTAAAATTGTGCATGTTTGCAGAAGCCACAGAGGTGTTAAATCCACAACAAGTTTCCACATCTCAGGTAGCTTCCATTGCCTTGAGTTTGGTCCCTGAGCCTTAGCCAGAGGCCTGTGGCAGGACTGCAAGTTACCCATCGCAAATGTACGGTAGTAGCTGCTGAAATTGTTAGAGATTCCTTCAGTGTAACTTGTCTGTGTGCTTCTTCACTTAGTTCTGAGAACCCAGTGACATGTTAGAGAAAGCTTGCAATGTTTCTTGCTTTACTTGGTCTCTTGAGCAAGAGAAGGTTAAAGTCTCATCTCTAACTCAGATTCCCAAAATATTTAAGTGACCAAATCTAACCGAGATAAATTGTATTAGGTGCTTACCTATGCTTAGCAGACTGTCAGTCTTCAGGCATCAATTTAGAGTCACAAGACAAGATCAAAATCTCAGCTATTTTCATCTTCATTTCCTAGGCCCTATAAATATAAGCAATTTTTCTTGCCTCTTCAAAAAAAAAAAAGGTATATGTGAAATAAACTGATATGGAAGAGCACTTGATGCAGTGCTCTCCTACTCACTTTCACCCAGGTTTATCTCATTCAGATGGAATAGGGGAAGGATATAAGGCAAACTTGAAAGGTCATATCACTTGGAATGTGTCAAAGGCTTTGGATTTAGTTTTGGGTGTTTTCCTGCATATTATTAGTAGGGGAATCTTTAACATCTTAAGACCTTAAATTTGCAGATCTAAATCTTATTGCCAGAGTGCCAGAGTAGGAGAAATTGCATTTCAAATGGTTCCTGACAGAAGTTTCAGCTTTTAATACTTAATGAAGCATTAATGATGGGCCATTTCTCTATTCCAAACAGACAAATTATATTGGCAGATGTAACTGCAGGAAAATAAGTGAAGCATCTTGTGTTTGAAGTGAAAGTTGTGCAAGTGGTGAAGGGCAAACTGCCTATGGCCTCCTCTCTCTGAAGCATCCTCTGTAGTTCGAACAGACGTTAACTACTATTCACAGACTACCTGTGGGTGTTTTTAAATATTTATTACTTTCTCCCTCTTTAAAGTTAAAGCCTGCATCTGCCCACCACAAAACAAGCCCTTTAAGAATAGATGTGGTTCACTGCTTCTCTACAGTAAAAGCCGGTATTTAGCAGAGGAGGTAGAAGTAGAAAGTAGAAATTAAATTGCTCATCCTACCCTCCTGTGTGGGCAGTTCGCATTCCATCACTCTTGCCCCCTCTGTTCACTGCATGTCTGAAGCAGGGTAAAGAAAATGCATCTGGCTATTCTGAAAAAGCCCAAAATTCTTAAGATGGACACTTTAATACTAAAAATAATAATTAAAAAAAAAAAAGAAAGGTATTCAACTGTTAATTCACTTCAAATTGCATTAAGTGCTGAATAATATTTGTCAAGCAGCCAAAGACTGAAGATAAATACTTATTATAACCACTACTTTAATTTTGGGAAAACAAAAATAGACAATTAACTAGTGAATAACACCAAGGCTTCTTGGGAAGAGCAGGTATAATGGCCTCCTCTTTGGAATCTGTGAGATACACAAACCTAATTATAGTGCATTTTTACATAGTAGTAATGTAAGCAGGCAGAGATTTGCTTTTGACCTACACTTTTCAATGGACACAGTTAACTCCTGATTTATTCTGATCTTTTTAAAGCTGGGTAAAAGAGCGTTTGTGCTATGAGCTGTAATTTTTTTTCTTTTAGAAAGAGTTATCTCAAAGTGGGAAGGAAAGTGAATAACTGAGTTACTGATATTTATCTGAGTGGAAACACTCAGTTTTATGGTTTTCTGGTCACAGCTAACTGATCACTGCTACTTAACATCTGCATCTATTGCTGCAGCATCTAAGTACAATCTCAATCTCTGCACAACTTCAGCATGAGGCTTAAAACCCTCCAGTGGCACAAGCTTTCCCAAAGATCAGAGAAAGTAAAAACAGCAGTGTCTGCCATTAACTTCAGGACCAGGACAAGTAATATTTGTGGAGACGTACTTTCCACCATTGAAGCATGGAGACAGAAGCTGCTCTCCTTCTTTTCACCTGGAGTATACTAGGCTCCCTGAGCTCCTCTGCATGTCCTCTGATCACAGCTGTGTGTTCAGACTCTTAATCCAGTCCAAAAACATTGCCTGTAGCCACAGAGAAAATTTGGGAAGTTTAGTCTCCAAAGTTCTGTGGTGCCTTGCCTCTGGAGAAATACCAATGGCAAGGGTGAACTTCATCCCTTTTCCATAGGGCAGGAAAATCAGCTTTATAGCACTTGATTTCCCATAGCTTTATCTTGTAAAGGGGTTTACTCCCTTCAGATTCCACTCTACAAGTGCCAATTGCTGGCTGGGGCTGTGACTGATACTATGCACTAGTTCTCTGCTGGACCAGTGGAGCTCCCTCTTCTGCTTGGCCCTGTAGGTTGGCATGCAGTAATTAGCATCCCCCTGAGAAGTCTGTGACAATCAGAACATTGGGAAAAGTCCAGTTAAGGACACAGACTTCAAGTGTTGGAATATACGTGGAGAGCAAATTAAAATCTGAGCTTTGCAGATCTGCTGGGAGGGCATTTCTGGTGCTTGGTAAAGGTGGTGAATCCTCATCAATTTCTGGATGGCAGTGTTGAGACTGGGACTTCCAGTTGGTGTCCTTCCAGTTGGATCCAGTCTAAAGCAGCTGTCCTGAACAATTCAATGTTGTTTTTTTTTTTTTTTTTTTTTGTTGGTTGGTTTGGGGTGGTTTTTTTTTTTTTTTTTTGTTTGGTTGGTTGGTTTGTGGTCGTTTTTTTTTTGTTTGTTTAAATTCCTGTTTGCTTCTTGGCTGTTACTAAGCTATGTTATCAAAATTTAACTGCATGATTAGAGTGTTTTGGAAAAGATGAAATGCAGTTTTCTCTTAAAATAAGCTCGGAGTTCCAAGTTCTCCTCCAAATCCAGTGGAAAAGCAGCTCTGGTCTAGGAATTAATTCATATTAATGCTGGTTTATTTCTATAGTAATAAGTAACTTCTAAAAAATATTTTTGAGGGGGAAATGTTGAGGTACTTCTTTTGGAAATGTCAATACAGAATTTTATGATGTTACTATAACACTGGGTTGTTGTTTCTTCTCTTGCCAAATCTTCATTTTTGAGACAAAGTTTAACTTGCTCAATTTTACAGGACACCTCTAGGTTTTCATTATTTTTCACTCTATCAGCTTCTCATGATGTCTCTGCTGGTTGTGTGTTTTGTTTTTTTTTTCTCACATCAATATCTGAAAAGAATATCTGTCAGATTCACTTGGAGATGAATTTTGTTTATTTCCATGCAAATAAAAATATTTTATTAAAAAAGAGTCTATTAAACTTGCCCTTTAGAGAGCACCTAGATATTTCTCTGCTGTAAAATCAGCATGCAGTCTAATATATTTGCTCTTCAATGTTTAAATAACATCTTTCTGAACGTTCACAAGTCTGCTCTACAGAGACACTGTAATGTCCCCTTGAGTTATGGTGGTGACTACACAGGTTTCTCTGTGCTGAGCTACATATGCAAAACCACCACACTTTTAAGAGAAGAGCTCATTTTCCATGTAAGTATAGACTGTGACATCTCTGTGACTAGCGGAGTGTGTGACTGTATGTGTACAGCAGGTGGACTGAAATGTAGTACTTTGTTTTGTGCAGAGTTTTGCAGTGGTTACGTGCGCCTTGTCTGCTAGGACTGCTTACCTATGCACAACAAGCTTCTGCTTAACTGAACTATGTGAGGCACTGTGACGAGCTAAGCTTTTTTTTTTTTTTTGAGAAACCAGGCAAGGTTACTTGGCCATTTAATAATTATTCAGTGATTTTTAACTACTATGCTATTAACTGTAAGATTAAAATAACAATATTGCTATGTCTGTTAGCTCTGATACAAAATTCTGTTAAGTTCAGGTTCATGCTAGTGATAAATTACCTATGTAAATTCTGACAACCTAAATCACACTGCTTTGCTGCCAAACATTCCACATACAGAAGGATCATCATATTTTATGAGGGTCTCAAGCATAGATTTGGGTTCTGTATTAGTCTTGTCTGGTTCAAAAATAGAGGTGATAATGGAACTTGTATTGATGACTTAGAATTGCTTTGCTTATCAGGATGGCTATGCATTAATGATGTAAAATCAAAGTGGGGAGATGTTGATTTTGCTTGGAAAATAAGTCATGTGTGAATGACTAAGCTTACACCAACCCCAAGTGGCCTTCTGCTCCCTGCGGATGACCCACCAATTTTGTTTTACCTTGCTCTTCTGCGGTACTACCCATGTGAGAGTACATTTCTCATATAAACTGCTGGGATGTTGACATTTGGTGTCATTCCTACTTAGATGCTTGCTTTCTCTTTATTTTTTTATGAGACATCTGGGGATAAAACTTAAAACTTCCCCTGTATCTGTATCATAAATCAAACATTTTGCTGGAGGATAATGGCGCACTTAAAATGAAAAATAAGACACAGAGAATTCAATCAATACAATACCTAAAAAGCAGTATCTTGTCTGCAGCTTGAATTGTAATTCATTAATTAGAGTCAGCATTTACATACTTATTACGTCGTGCTGGTTTTGAAAACAATAAAGACTGAATTCTTCCTTCCAGTGCATTTGATCAGTGTGTGAAAATCAGAACTTTTTTTAAATGTGTTTTTATTTTATGTATGTAATTTGAGTAATGTATACCCCTAGGTAAGGCTTGTGGAGGATTCCTAGAGAAACTAATTCAACTGCTTTACGGTTCCGTTTCTGCAAATGTTTAAGAGAAAAATTCATTTAAGTGACAGCACAAACAAAATCTCATATATCAGCAGTCAAATGCTCCACATTTCAATCTGTGTACTTCCATAAAATAGTTTGTGTGTGAGGCTGAACCCTGCAAAACTACCTGCTGCAGGATTATGCTTCCCAGGCTCTCTAGTACCAGCAAAAGGATTTAAATGACTGAACAAAAAATATTTTAATGTTTCCTGTGGAATAGATTTCTAACTTTTGAAAAACTAGCTGTTTAGCACAATTGTACTCCCTAAGCCACTCCCATCCAGAAGAGCAGCAAGCTGGTGGCATGAGACTTGGGTGTCTATGTGTTTTTCAGGGTCAGCAGTGTTTGGTATAAACAACCTCACTGGTGAATACAGCCAGCCTTCTCTTTTTCTCCCTCTTCAGCTCCCTGTTTGCTGCTGAGTTATCCATGCTTGCTGCCCACCTGAGCACTGCAGTAGAGCTGGTGGACCTACAAGGACTCCAACAGTCCAATATAGAGCTATTGATGTACACATTGTTCCCATTGCTCCAGGTTTGTCCCCTGGGCAAGAAGCGTACCTAGGATCTGTAGAAGCTGAACTACTGTTATCTGTTAAAACAGATGATATTTTTCATTTGTATCAGAAAAGGCATAAAAAAGGCTAACTGCTGATGCAACTTCAGCACTTGGCTCTGTGGTGTAATACATGTTACTAATTATTTACAAATTTACTTAGTGGCTATATCCAAGTTCATTTAAATGTTATCAGTCTACTAGATGTGGCAAGAGCAAACTTGATATATTGACTGTGAATAGGCAATAAAGTTCTATTCTAGTTCATGTGTCTGCAATGGGAAGGTGAAAAATCTAGAACTGTTTGCAGAGGTCCACAGACTGGACTCAGACTGAAAATGGAGGGATTACAAAATTGAAACTGAGCCAAGTGGGTTCTCTTCCCTGTGCAGGAAATCTCAGTGCCCCATTAAAAGGCTGTCTTCACATGTTGCTGTGACCAATGGCAGCACCTGGCTATCGCTTGTGTTACATGCTTGTGAAATTAAAGGTTTAAAATTGAGTCAAACCCTTTAGGCCAAAAGCTATGGGTCTGCTATGAGATTTTTAAAAAAAAAAAAAGCTATTTTTTCTTCCATTTTTTAAAAGCGTCTTTGTGTCCCCTATCACCTCTGAATTGATCAATTTCTCTTCTCTATGGCAGAAGTTCAGGCTTTCTATTCCACCTCATTTGACTTTCAGCCCTGCAAACTCTCCATTCATATATTAGCAACAGCCAAATAGTGGCTTAAGTATATTTGTCACTGTCCCTGCTAAAGAGTGCTTCAGAGCTGACAGTTATGTTTTCAAATGATAGACCTTGGTGAAATCACAACACAGTGCAAAAGATGGCTCTGTAATCACTGCTAACCAGGTTAAAAATGTGTCAAAATCCATCTAATGCATCCTGAGCAAATCTATCTCTAGAGACAACTTCTTTTGATTTATAAAACCTCTTTTTTTTTTTTTTTTTTTTTAAAGGAAGCTTCAGGCACAATTTTTGTTTTCTTTCAATAAAAATGCTTTCCTTATTGAGCTCTTTGAGGTTTGCTATGGGTTCAAGAGCTTTTTGTCCTTTGAGGCTCTGTCACTTTTTGAAATGCTTACAAAACCAACAAGCAGGTTTCTGGTATGTTTAACACCCTTTTACTTCACTAAACTGTGTTGGTGATAAGCAATCCTATGTTAGAACTCTTTCACTATCTCAGGGTTTTTGAAGTGCATCATAACATTGTCCATTTAAGACCATTTTTTTTCCAAAACCTTCAAAATGCCTTCTCCACTTGTTCTCTTATTTTTGTCCCACATATTGTTTAGGAGAACTAGACTGAAAGGGTTTCACAGACTTACTCACAGGTTTTGCAGCTAGGAACAATAGTATGCTTTTTTTCATTGCCACTTGGAGAGTGAAGTGTGGTACACAAAATAAAGACAAGTTTATAATGCAGTATTTTTCTGCCAACAGTTTGTGACTTGTGTTATTCAAGTAATGGCCAGTATAAGTAACCCTGAATATTGGCATATCAGACCTTTACATCACTTGTCAATCTACCTTTTGGATTTCATAGGAGGAGAAGCAGGGACAACAATGTTAAATAAATAATAAAAAAAAAGGATGTACAATTTACATATTATTTAATACTGCATGTCACTTGAGAAATTGATCATGGCCCATAGCTGAGGAAGTCTACTTTCCTCGTTGAAGGTTTTTTATCTTCAGCTAGGCACGTTGCTGCTTTTCTTGAGAAAAAAACTTAATTTTAATAAACTCACAGCAGTAAATATTTTGAGGCATCGCTTCTAATTATTTTACAATGGCAAGTATAGGTCAGGTCTAGCAAGGAAGCCTGTTAGTCAACCAAAGTAATAAACTGAAAATTGACCCATAAACATGTCTGACAGTTCCTCTTTGAATTACCAAAGAGCAGAATAGCTTGAGTTATAGAAAAATATCAGTTTGATTTATGGACAGTAAGCTTACTGTATGTGAACATGGATCTTGAATAAGAGCTACCACTTCTTGTTTGAAGCAAATCATTAAAGCCAATGTAAACTTTGCAGAGAAAAATGAACAGCATTCATTCCAGTAAGAAAGAGTTGGGAGTTGAAATGTAAAATCAACTAAAGAAATTGGGATCAAAGGCTGTACTCTTGCCATATATTGTTTTTAAATTAAGATTACTTTTTGTCTTTGAATTCCAACAGATTCAGAGAGAATAGACTCTTAATATACATAACCAGGCTTATTTTGTAAGGTTAGCACAGCCAAAAATTTGAAATCCATGTGAAAAATAAAACTATATTTTGATATGAATTGCAGGGTCCAACACACCTATGAAGTCAGGATTCACTCTCAAGACATGACCACCAGCATTAGGCTATCCAGGTATTGTGTCTAACACTTGTTAGAACAGCTTGGAGATCTTTTGCCAGCACCTTCTGTGGGAGTTTGCCAGTGGCCAGCTCATCAAAATCAGGATACTTATCACTTTCAGCCAAAACTTTCTTTGGGTTTCTCAGCTCTGGGAAGAGTCTCTGGGGAAAAGGTTAAGCAAATCTTCATTCTTCTTTCCGTCTTGAGTTGGAGCAGTCTATCCTGACTGTATTTTCCCTTCATACACAACTGATACATTTTTCTTTTGTTTTAGAAATCCAAAAGATCTCAATTTAATTTGGAAACACTTATATTGTTCATGAAACAATACCGTTGTTTGGCTAGTCCTGGAACAGAAAATGCTGACAACTTATTATAAAGGAGAACATCAACTCCAGCTGTATACAGGGTTGCTCCTTTCAAAATTCTGGAAAGCAAAATTAGTGTGTCAAAACATTATTTCTGTCAGAGTGAGGAGATTGGAAAAGGTAACTGTTTAGTATTCAATAATGAGCTGAATAGACTCAATGAAGCAAAGTTCTACAAAACCAGGAGTATTTATTATCAGTCCTTTAGTTACAGGTGTGATGTTCTTAAATTTGTATATTTGTGGGGGAAAAGAAAAACAAACCCTCCTGGGTTTTGACTACTTTTAACTGCTGTCTTGCTTATTAAAAATCTTTAAGGAGTGTTCACCCTTTATATATGATGATATATTTAGGCTTGGAGCAAGTGTCACAACTAGCTGCTTGCTAGCATGGTACTTGAGTCAGTATAGCTTCTTACCTAGGAAGGTAGGATCTCTTCAGTTACTTGAGTATGCATATTCTAAGGCAATCCTGAAGCGCCATGCACAAGAACAGCAATTAAAAACCAAATCCAAACTCTAGAACAAGAGGGCCAGGAACTTCCAGATCTGTCTTTCAAACCTATGGCTGGTTTTGTGACAAGCAGTTCTGATTGTATGGTTACAAAAAAGCTCCAGATCTATTGTGGTATAAAGTGTCTTAACTCACTACGCTATAACTGGAGAAAGAATAACTTTCTCTGAATGAGAGGCTGTGAGTAGCTATGCTTCTCCTAAGAGCATCCAGAAAGGATGCTTGCAGAACAGGTCACAAAGGTTTCATTCAGTTAGGTTAACTCTTTAAGATTAATTTCCTAATCTAATGTGATTGTTTATTTTGAGACAAAATTCTAATTTTGCATTTGGAAGACACTTTTAATGAACTACCTTTTCATTTCCCCTGGGTCTAATATATTCTTTCAGCTGGATAAAGTAGATTATTTTCTATAGATTTATTGTCATCTTGTCTGTAACTCATCTTCCATTCTATGTAACATATAGATGTTCTTCCTTAACAGTAGTAACAAGTAGAATTGAGGAGTCACTAGCAATTTTATTCTCTTTAGATGACAAAAACATAGCTGAATATTCCAACCAGTTAAAACAAAATCACGATGGTGATGAATTTTCAAAATTTATGCCACTTCATTTAACTGAGAGCATAGAAATAAGCAACCTGGTATCTATACAAGAAGTTTAACTAAGATGTATCCTAGGGAACTTAAGATGAATGAAACTTAATTGCAAGGGCTACTGATTCTTAGTGGTAGTAATTCTAATATAATAGGTTGCTTTATCCACCATACTGCTTTTGAGAGGAAGGGCAGTGTGGAGACATTTGAACCGTGTATGGAGACTTTAACAGCCTTGTGCAGTTATGGTATTCTTAGGTATGTGATGCATTTCCCTGCTGCTGGTTTAGATGATTTAAAAAAAAAAAAAGGGATGAATTCCATAGTGCCTTGTCCAAGCTCTGAAGCAGAGGCAAAAATGCTGTGGTTTCTCTAAAACTCTAATTGAAATTGGGTTGTTTTTGTATTTTTTTTTTCTGTGGATAGTGCCTGTCGTTGAAAGTTGATGCTAAAATCCTTTGATTTACTGGAATACAATGGGAAGAACTGGCTTTAAATCTTATGCTGGGGTGTTTATCATCCAGAGAACTATGGACTTATCAGTCAGAAAACCTGTTCTGTAAGGTCTGGTTTCTGTAAAGCTGTGGTAGTGTCCAGATGGGTTTTTCTAGACTTCTTCATGATATGGTGCTAAGTTCCTGACCGAGCTGAAACCCCCACCACTGGTATTGCCAAGTGCCAGATTTCTGAGGCTTGTGATAGTTTCTTAACTGATTGAACTTTTGGGGCCCTGGGCTGTCAAACTAGCTTGCTTCAAAGCCCTTTCAGAGCAGCTGTTGGGGTACCCATTTTGATTCTAAACTGAGAAGAATCAGGTGTTGGTGTATGGAAGTCTCCCAGGGTGCCTCCTCCCAGTTCTGCTCAAAATGGAGACAAACTTAATTGCAAGTGAATGTGGTGGCTGTGGAGATATAAGCAGGAGAGAGCAATTTGTTTGCTGTTGAACTTAAATGGAATGGCAAATGTGTGAAGAAATAATCAAAAGCTGTTTCAGATGGCAGCAGCTACAGAGGAGCAGATCCTGGACCAGTTAGTCAGAGGCAAAGTGATGAGGGTGGAGGTCTAATAAGAGTAAAAAAGGTGGAAGGATGGCTTTAGTTATTAAAAAAAAAAATCAAAAACCAAACACCCCAAAACTGCAAACAGAAATATCAAACAATGAAACAGACTCACAAGCGCTGACTTGTATTACCAGAAAATATCCTGCAAAAGTCAATTTAAACAAATTAACCTGTTTCTCAGTTTCAAAAACAAGGTGTCAAAATTCATGTCTGATTCTATGACAGTGAGTTTTTTTTTTTTTTCTAGCTCAATTTAATGCTAAGAAAAGAAAGAACCCTTCTGGCTGTGGCCATGTATGCCAACCATCAGCCAGGAGTAAATTTTTACAGCTGACTTACCCCTGAGATGGGTTTTCTAATGGAAATACTGACAGCCTCTTAACTTTAGCAACACTAGCAGGCACCGTTATAATAAATGAGACTGAAAGAGACATGATACAGGCCTACAAGGTAATTAATGGCTAGAGTAAAATAAAATATAGACAAAACATCCCACAGAGAGCATGACTCAATGGAGCAAACTTGTAATAAAGTACAAAGAATGTCTGTTTAGTAAAAAGCTGTGTGAAACTACTTGTAAAATAAATCATGAGCTAGTGCTAGAGCTAGCTGAGCTCTCTGTATGTTTGTTTTACAGGATTAAAAAACCTCCCCTCAACTATAAAAAAAACCCTTTTGGCAATCAGAATCATGGTGCATAATGAAATGAGAAGCAATGAAATGCAAAGTGCACCTATGCAAACAAGCTCTTAACACACTTCTCTATAGAAATATAGCAGAGAGAAGTTAAGGTTACACCTACTACCTAATCTTACATTTTAATCAATTGACTTCCTTACTAGCTGTTGTTCTGATTCTAACCTGATTGTTTTCTCATTTGGAATGCTTGACTTCAACCTTGTCATATGTCATGTGTCAAAGCAAGCATCAAAACATTTCTTATTCTTCAACTTTCTCACTTATTTAAGATGTTAAGCATTATTTATAATAAAAACAAAACCAAAAAATCCCTCAAAACAACAAACCAAATAAACCAAACCCAACAAAACAAACCCTGGACTGTGGTGTCTTGATTCTTGCAGTGACTCCACTGATCTAGGAGGCTGTAGCTACAATATTTATAGATTAACTGTTCTTTGTTTATGCACAATCATGCCTGCTCATAGCTTATTATTGTTGATTTTTCCTATTTTTGTGTTGTTCAAGCAGAAAAGTAAGTTTCTTCAGATACATAAGGCAAATGAGTTAAATATTGTGATGAACATTTTCCTAACAGCTCCCAACTCTGCATATCTTGGAAGAGAACAGACTTATGGCCAATGTTAAACTAAGGTGCAAGCGTATGCTATGTCACTGCTACTTTAATCTTTACCAAACAGTGTTGGCAAGCCTCAACCCTAAATTCCTTGAATTTAGAGTAAAAATATTTGACAAATAGTAAACTTAAGCTTCTGTGACTTTGGCCACTTGCTAATTAGCACATAAGAATGTCAAAGTTCACTATTGAAAACTCGTGACTGTGAAGGTGAAATATGGCAGTGCTACAACATTAAAGTTGACTTCTTTAGATGTGAATGGTGTGAAGCTCACAAATAGAAATGTCTTGCCCAAATAGATTTTTGTAACTTTCTGTTTCTGCCTTTTTTTTTTTTCTTCTGCATTCTAAAGGGGAAAAATTAGAAATGGCTTTCTAGGTTTTCATGCTGCTTCCAGACTGATCTTCTTCAAAGTTTGTATTTGTTTCAGTTGTGGAGCAGTGATCTGTTTAATTTCAAGCTATGTGTATTAGGGAAATACTACACACACCATCTGCATGATGGACTGTTAGAGCCTAAAATACTTCCCTTATATCATCTACTAGACTTCAAAAATTATTGAAGAAAGTTATTTTCTAATTGAAGACACTCCACTAGTTAACTTTGCTCTAGCTTCAATTCCATGTCATTCTTGGGAGACAAGATGTCTCAAACTCAGTACTGTATTGTTTTTGTGTTATGGTAATGATACTTTTATTGCTATTCAGGATGTGAGACATAACCAATCACAGTAACTAGCTTTATACAAGTGGGACCAGCTTCAAAAAATCCCCATAGAAATCCAGAATGATCTTGTGACGTTTGAAGCCTTAAAAACTTTAAACTGCTTTAAGTAATCCAGGAAGATCCCTACCTTTCCTTTTCAGAAAAATGGGGGCTCCAATAAACTCTTATAAATTGCACCAGGTGATTTTGAAGATATTCTTGCTGCCTTTCACTTTGCTTTAACTCTGAGATATGAGTTGTTGCTGTAAATGTTTTTTTAACTGCTGCAGCCCCATTAAGTTTATGCTGGAGGTATATTAAGTGTGCAAATCTCAGCTGAAGTGCCGTGTAGGGCCTGATTCCTCCTTGTTCTGTGCATAGGATCTTGAACACTGGCTCCATTTCAGAGTAAAAGTATTGACTATGATGGATTTTGCAGTGCTGAGTAGGACAATACTGTAGTTCTTTAAATGTGGACCTTTCTACTCCTTCCAAAATCCCAATTTTTCTTGTACTTGAGAAAAAACAAATTGTAAATTATTATTTAATTAAAGAAAAAAATCACATATTTGCATAGACAGAAATCTTTTATGCTTCCCACTGAATTCCTGATCTGTTATTTGGAGTTTGTCTTAAATTTATAACACTGACTGGCTGAATCTTGTTCGTCGATTTATAGAGAGGCTGCAGATGAGTGCCCATATATTGCTGATTTAAACTAGATACGTTATCTAAATCTGTACTGTGCATATGAAGAGCCAGAAATTAAATTTGGTACACTTGATGCTTTTCTGAGTATCGGTAAGAGAACTGAAATATACAGGAATATTGGCTTTTTATCATTATTTATGGATTTTTACATGCAATGCCACTTATATCTTAGATCTATGTGGTGATTGAGAAACTTTATTAGTAGCAGATCAGGCTCTACAGTCATTACTTTGGAAATGGTCAGGAATTCAGTGTTTGTATTTGATAATGACAGTAGAACCAGAAGCTTAATTAATATTGCAAAAAACTGCTTTAATCATAACATTTGAGATTTGCATGTTTTGTTCAGCCCTATGAAAACTGGAATGTGATTTCTGATACATTTTGCTTAAAAGCTAAGAATGTATGAATAGGAAACAGTAATAACTATGGCTAGTGATTAGAAAATCAGACAGTACCACCATGGAAAAAAATATTTTTACCTGGTTTTGTGACCCCCATTGCAGTGTCTACATCTTTCAGTTAATTCCTCTGAAGGTTATCATGGTTTGACTGCAGAGTCTGAAGTGTGAGAATTCTACTAAAATCACTTTTGTTTCTTCAAAAAGCATTTAAATTCAAGTTCAAAAAGGCCCACTGGTCAAAGAGGCCTTTTGAAGTCCTGAGTCAAAGAATCACCTATTCCACCCTAGTGGGGGAAAAAAAGGCAGTTTTATACTTCATTTTTAAAAGGACAGTCCAATTATCTTATAGCAGCCTTGCATAAGGGAACCAATGCCTGTCGTCTTGGACTAGGATAAAGCCACAATTGAGAGAATTGCATAGCTGATGTCCATCATCTACATGTATTTATGCTCTGAGTGAATGAATGCCTGTGGAAAAGGGACAGTTCTGTGATGCTGCTGAGAAAATTTACTGTACGTTTCTCTTTCATGCGTTCCTATTCTTTGAGAAGATGCTTTTTTGGGGGGTTTTGTGGTTTTTTTTGGTGTGGTTTTTTTTTTTTTAATCTTGCAGAGACCATTTGACCATTTGTCTACAATTGCTGCAGTGAGGGAGGTCAGTAGCCAGTCAGCTGTAGTTCTGCTCCAATGTTCTGCTCTCTTTTAAAGCCTGTTCCTATTACTCATATAGGTATTCCAGCTCAGATTTGAACTTGTCCACCTAAAAAAGAAAAGTGTCCTGAAGAATGAATATCACTGTTTGAAAGCAGAAAAATTGATATGAACGATCTCCGAAAATGTTGTACCTACATACAGCACTGTTTCAGACAGGTTTCTGGGGGGTAGCTTTATTTATTATTTTCCTAATGATCTATTCCATAATTTCCTTATGGAAATTAGTTTCTGGTCAGGAATCACTTCATAGATAGTCTGCACTCAGTGCAGAGGATTTTGCGTAATGGTGGACTGATCTCTGCTTAGAGGCAGTATTGCAGTTCTCTACTTCAACCAGCAGTTGAAATTTTTGCTTTACCGAGATGCTGTACAGAGGACTTCTCATAGGTCCAAATTTGGTTTTGTGCCCAGTGTTTTATCTGGCAGCATATCCCAAGTTTGAGCTACAGTATCCTTAGCCAAAGGTTTCAAAACCCTTTGTAGCTCTAGGGTCATGGGACAGGCCTCATACCAAGTGGAGGTAGTTCTTGGTCTCAGTGGCATATGCAACAGTAAATGCATGGGTCCAGATGATCTGATGTGACAGAGACTAGGAGCTAAGAAGAAGGAAAACTGTTGCCCAACCCAGAAGCAGTTGGACAGGTCAAAGTCTCGGGTGCTGCTCACACTGCACATGCAGCCATAGTCTAGTTGTCCAAAATACGTCAGGTAGTTATCCAAGTGTTTTAATCCATATGCCCTGAAACCATTCACTAGGAATTAATTGAGTTCACTTACTGCATGAGTAACCAGTCTTACACTGTGCTTTGGTGCAAACAATATGCCACTATTGGGTTGATAGTTATAGAGAAATTGATTGCATTTAAAATATATCTTTTTTTGATATAGCTCATGTTTTAAGTGTTACTTGAAGGTTAGCCTTACATCACTAGTCAGCCCCTGAAGTACACAGATATCTTGAGAGGGGCTAACATGCTTCCTTCCCAAAATTGATAGTGAAACTGCTGAAAGATCTGTGGCTAATACTGATAACCAAACTTGTAAGAGACTATGCAGTTAAAGACAGAGTCCAAATCTGCTTCAAGAGGGGCATGAAGTTCATGATCTAACTTCCAGAAATTCTCTGGTTGTGTGGGAAGAGTGGAAATACTGGAACAGCTTGTCCAGGGAGGTGGTTGAGGCCCCTTCCCCAGAGATACTCAAGGTGAGGCTCGATGAAGCCCTGGGCAACCTGGTCTAGTTGGAGGTGTCCCTGTGGCTGCAGGGAGGTCAGACTAGATGACCTTTGGAGGTCCTTTCTGGCCTGGATGATTCTATGATTCTATAAATATCCGAATATCCTGAAACTGGAGTCTCACTGACCTTGCTGCTGGTGGTATGTATTGAGGGAGGCTGCCTTTGTAGCCTTACTAGGGATCCGAGTACTTTATTGCATGTAAACCTTTGGGTTTAAACACAATTAAATATTTGACACTTTTATTGACCAGTAGGTAACTATGTCAGGTAGGTAGGCTGACATGATCTGAAATTAGACTTACAGCTCTCCATTTTATCTTTGTACTGCTCTTTAAAACAACAATAAAATCACTGACACCCATTTAAGGCTTCTTTCCCTGACACTCCTATCTAGACTTACAATAAATTTATGATACCTGATTCATAATGATAAATACAAATAGTAAACTGAAAGGAGGAAATGCTAGGTTTCTAATCCTGTATAACAATATTTTTAAATGAAAACAAATTAACTCTGGAGGATACCTAATACTTTTAATCAATAAATATAGCCAATTTGGTAATAAACATCATTATAGAAAGTGGATCAACTTTAACAGAAACTCTGAGAATAATTGCAGCATAATTAATAAATAACTTAAAAACCTATTCTGAGGCATTCTAGGTCTGGGATAAGAGTATTAAATATTTTGTGGAATAAAACATAAAAATTGCCTTTCTATTTTCATATTGTTGAGGCAAACAGAGTTCAGTATTCAGTCCTTAGAGCAATTTTGATTTATCAGAATGCAAAACTAAACACTTTTGCTCATGTGCCTTTCTTTCACAGAAAAAAAAAAAAAGGCACAAAAATGAGAATAATTCCTAAGGAGCTACTTCCTTTATGGTTCCTCAGCAAATGGAAAAACTTCAAAGAAAATAAGTGGCCAAAACACAGAGGGAAAATATGAACATCGTCAAAAGTGTTCTGATCCACGTGAGAGTTATGAAGGTTCTCAGCAATACTATATATAGCTGTGGGTACTGCTAATAATGAGAAATGTTGAAGTACTGAAATAACGGGAAATATTTCCATTTTCTTACACCAGGTTATCCTTTATGAAATGGTATAGCTGTAGACCCTTTGTCTATGGGAATGTGTTTTAAAACTATTTTGGAAGACATTTTCCTCTTCTGTTGAATATAGAGTCATATATTTCTCTCCTTTGTAGACTCTCTTGTGGTTTTGTTTGTGTTGTGTTCTCCCATGTAGTCATTTCTCTCTTTAATGGTCGTCTTTAGCACATGTATGAGCATGTGATTAGTTTGTGGTTAACACTGCCGTGCTTTCATTGTAGATGTTCTATATTAACTCCATTGCATCATACATTTGATATAAGGTGGTTTTATTTCTTTGAGTGCTCTATTTTCCTTTTATATTATTCCTTTTATGACGTTACTTTATTCCTGCTGTCTCCCTGGTTCATGACTGTTTCTTATAGTTGTTTCTGTGCCTGTTCATTTTCACTTTAATTATCAAGAGTAGAGTGGTTATCTATAGCACTTAAATTCACAGTTGCTACTATTGTCATAAAAGGTCTCTAGCCATTGATAGCTAGTACCATACTGGACCAATTATATTGTACTTTGAAATGCCATAGAGTGCAGTCTAAGGCCTGATAGGGCTCTCATTCTTTAGAATTTCCTTGACTCTTCTGTTTAAATAAAACAAACAACAAACTTGCATACAAATGGGAGCTATTAGAGACTTTTCTTCTCTTGAGCATATGTTGTGAGGAGGCTTCAGGGTTTTTATGCAAGAATGCTATTTCTATTATTTCATTCACTTTTCACTAGATATTTAGCTTCAGTTTTTCTTTCAAAGGCTTTGTTCACCTCAATTTATACAGTGGCTATCAAATTTTTAATGTTTTTTCTTATTGATTATATTTTCTGCTTGTAGTGATAGTCAGATTTGTAGCCTACCACAGCACCCTTTTAAAGCTAATGGATGGATCAGAGTGCTTATATCAGCCTGGCTAAATTTGATCCATGGGACAAACCAGTCCCTACCACTGAGCCTTTCCTTATGGCCTTACACTGTGATTAAAGATAATGAGAAGCGACAGCTATCTGAATGTGGTGTGAAGTCATGTGTTTCTGAGTTCATAAAGTGGCTTGCAAAGGTTTTTGAAAAGTAGCATGGATTTTGCTGTTATAAAGTATACAGTTCTGTGGCAGGAAGGGTGGTTTTAACCTGTTTTGCTTTCTTCTCAGCTAGAACAGGTTAATATTTCATTCCTTAATCTTGATGTCTTTCACTTGTACCTATTCCAATTTCTGTGCTCCCATTAGTGGTGTCCCCATTTCACTTAAAACTTATTCTCATAAAACCATTCTTCAGTTAATTTACTTCTTGCCTTGGTAACAAAGTCCCTTGTAAGAAGAGGTTCCTCTTGAACTGTCAGCTCCTGGGAGACGAGTCCAAACAGATGAGTTTGATGTTACCACTGTTGTCACATCTGCATGAGAGCTGCAGGGAATGCAAGTGTTGTTGTAGGGCCCTATGATGTTTGCTGACAGTACCTGATTTCTTGGGTCAGTCAGGGTAAAACACCTATAACATTGGATTAAAACAAAAGAAATCCTACAATTGGTACATTGAAGCTGTTTCTAAATGGGCTGTTGCTCAGAGATACAAGGCATCATTTCATTGTACCCTAATATTTGACTGGTTCTGAGAGCAGCAAGGCTGAATGGTAGGAAACTATTCACACTAGGAATCAGATTGCAGCATTTCTCTGCTCTGTCTGTGATTGCAGTACTAGTGTTAACTTTCAGAATGAGTTTTCTGCATCTCATGTGGCCCAAGAGGCCAAGGATAACTTCCTACTGGATAATGTCTGCCAAGAGATCTTGTATTATTCATAGCAAGGTCAAGTAGAAACACAATCTATACCAAGTCAGGTATTTTTAAATGTCTTCTATTAAACCTTTCAGTGTAGAAATACACGGGGATGACAAGACAGCAAGGACAAGGAACTTCTATGTGACTTTTCAGTACAGGAAAGTAGATGAACATGGCTTGCTATCATAAATAGGCAGTTCAGTGAGCATTCTCGTTCCTCATACGTAACAAAGAAATATGAAGCCTTGAGTTGCATGATATGAAAATAGGAGCCTTTCTATACCTGACACTTGTGTTGGACTCAACCAAGAGAAAATTCTGATAGATGGGGGATAAAGAGCATCGTTCTATGGGTTCTGTGGAGTACAACTAGTTTAAATACTCATAGTTGTAAGCTTGGGAGGGTGGCGACATGGCTTTAGTTGAGGAAACTGGAGCTTCTGCAAATGGCTATCTCTTTTGTAGTTTCCCATTGTCCAGGGTCTTACAATGTCCTAGAGAAGCAATTTCTTTAACAGATCCACAAGGAAAGTTGGGAGAAAACAAGAAAAAGGCTGAGATAAAATTAATGTTCAGGTGGTACTTTTTTTAGTTTTTTCTAATAAAAACTTCTTCTACTTTAAGAGTAGAAAAACCAAATGCATTTAGCAAGCTGGGTTTCCTGGATTTATTCTCACTTTGGAAACTGAATTCCCTTAGGAAATAAATAATAGTTAGGCAGACGTTCAGTTCATGGTTTGGATGCTTGTCTTGAAAAAGGACATATAACAAAACATCTCAAGTTGGGAAGCAATCAGACCCACACTATAATAAAACATGGGAAGCTATGGCTAATATAAACCAAAAGAGAACACTGATGATCATTTGGAGATCTAGGCAGAGCCATGTTAAGTCCTACGAGAGCAGCACCGGCACTCTTAGATTAAATTCAGACCGCTGCCCAATCCCCTCCCCTTCTTGTTCCTTTTTGAACTGGCATTACCAGAGAAGGAATAGTCATACATTATGCAGGATAACTATTCTATGGGAAATGCTCACAGACATCTAACTTAACAGAATAAGTATGTCAGCTTCCAACTGCTAAACTCAGAGATTTTGAAGCAGAGATACAGAAGCAACAGCTTGTTTCTTTAACAATTATAAATAAATTCTTTTTTAAAAAATTAAAGATGCCTACATGCAACATCTTTTAACTGAGTTGCAAAGAAAGAATTCCCATTGCTTATACTCTTAGCCTAACATATTGCTTTTCATGCTTTCCCCAGAGTATTGAAAGAATTCTGCAGATGTTCTCGTTTAAGTGTTCTGTGTCCTGTCAAGTAGATGAGAAAAAAGTCACTGTGGTAATCACTTTTTAGAATGGATATTAAATATCTTTCTTCTCCATCACAGCAAGTTTGTGGTTTTGGGTTTGGTTTTTTTTTTTTTTTTTTTCATCTTAGTGTTGAACTTCTATAAAAAGGCAATTTTCACTTTCTAAAGAGCTTGAGGAAGAAATTTGTACAACCATAGTACATTAAATTTAGCTTGAAGACTTGAATTGAGTTTAGGTATTTGGTTTTTAATCTTGTAAGCAGTGTTTGTGAGTTAATACTATAAGATGGTAAACTGATAGCTAAGGACTTATTTACACCAATGAAAGATCAAATTTAATACTGATCAATGAACAAAAACTAGGGACATCCAACTGTGATTTCAACCTGAATCAAATTGTAAGAGGCAGTTTCAGATTTGATATAGGTTAATATCTGAAACTAGATGGTATTTGACTTTCTGCTTCTGTCTTTCATGTTTATAATCTAATTTTTTCAGTTATTTGCTTTTTTCTTTTCGTTTTCATTTACAGGGTGTGTTAAGTTTTATTATTTAGAGGGAAAAAAAGGAAGAACAGTTGAGTAGTGAAAAGCATCATTATAATTGGACTTCTAACTGCTTGTTTATCCTGATGATCTAAGTGAAAAAAGTTATTATCTTAAAATAAACAATTAGTTAACTGAGTTAAATCACACACATTCAGGAGGTAAAATGAACTAAAGCATTTGGTAAATAGACAGAAACTAGTCATGTGCTCACATAGAAGTATGCTCTGAGCTTCTTAACATTTTATAAGAAATTTTAATTGCATGTGCCGAAAGGCACTAGTCAAGTGTTCATAAGCCGGCTCAGAAAATCATGTAGGGGAAAGGATGTCATTTGAACCTTTCTCTATGTATGAAAGTTCACATTTGTACTGTAAAATCATGCTTTTCAGGGAAACAGCCCAGTAGATGTTCCTCACTTAAATGGAAGGAAGAGTCTTCCCATGCTCTAGGGGGAAGGAGAATTCTTTCAAATATCTCTGGTATCTGGATGGTAGGTGTGGCTTACAAATCAGATTCTTCTGAGATGGGATGGAGAATAAGAGATACTTTTTTTTTTTATATACATACATTTATATGTTTAGCTACAAATAGGAACTTTATGTCTACACTTGTGTGTTGTAATGAAGTTGGTCATTGTGTGATTGATGGGTATCTTAACTTATATTGCATCTATCTTAGGCTATAGAAGAGATTTAAATGCAATAGTAACTTTTAGAAATATATATGGAGCTGACCATACAACTCATTAAGGTAGCTTAAACTTATAAAGTGTCCTGTTTGCAGTTCATATCAACTCTGTCAGTAACCATCCTGGGCTTCTGTCTTGATCTGATTACCTGACAGATCCACAGGATTAAATTTCTTTTGTTCATAGCAGTTTCTAGTTAAACTGGCATGGCCCTAATACCCACTTCCTTCCTACTCCTAAATTTGTAGGCCAGTGTTGCAAGTTTTGGAATATGAACCATTTTATTTTGTTTTTTCATATGTAGGAGCAGCAGAGATACCCAAGATGTGTGTTCCTCTTCCTTAGGCAAAATTTCCAAGTAAATTCCACACCTGCATTCCCCAGAGTGTGATGAGTCATTTGTGCCTCCGTGAGTACAGTTTCCTTTAAGCCACCCCAGGGCAATACACCAAATAGCTCTCCAGTAGAGAATTGTGGCTCAATACCCAAATTTAGCTTAAGGCCTATTGGAAGGGGCTGTTAGGGGTGAAAGGGAAAAGGGACTATTAAAGAACGACTGTACAGAATGGAGCAGAGGCAGAATATGGTCTCTCCCATGTAGTCACCTCACGTCTCACTCACAAGTTCTCTTATTCAATGCAAAACCAATGATGTCTATAATAAAGCACCGTTACTGATACAGCTACACTGGACCCTGGTTGAGTTCACTGTTGGAGATAAAAATCCATGGTGAGAGCCAGAATCAGATTATTTGGAATTGGTATAAGGGATAAGTTGTGCTGCTTTCCAAATTGTCTCTAGAGATTGAAAGCAATTACCGTGTGCTAGTTTCAAACCAGCAACAGTTTACAAAAGAATTAAAAAAGTGTACTAATAATGTTGCTGTGCTGCCAGTGAGAGATTGAAACTTTTGGAAGAGAAATAATAAGACTCTCATAAATAACTTTATGGCACTCCAACATAGAGCAATCAACAATATAAATAAAATAGATCAAGTGTGCTGCATTGGGTTACTTAGTGTTTATTGCAGTTATTTCTGTCCTTGTTACTTAGTATGTGGACTGATGATACAAAACAGTATTCAGAATATGGTGCTGGCCTCTGCTCCAAAGCTTTCTCTAGTAAAGAAATGACATCTTTACTCAACATAGATTTTAAAATGACCTAAAACTCTGGAGGTTTTTGTACAGAGGACCTCTAGGGTGAGTACACAAGTCTAAAACAACAATGAGCTCTTTACAAGGTTGGCTGCAGGAACTTATATGTCATTCTGACATGCTAGAAGAAATCTACTGGAAATGTAGGTGGCAAGAACATGAAATGGACTTGTTGAGATTTAAGATATCCAAAAGCAGATAAACGCGAAGGCATTCCATTAATCAAACTGACAATGGGAAAATTCAGGCAGAGGGAAAGTCTGGCTAGAGCATGGTTCATTACTATTTTTCCATATACACTCTAGCTCTAGAGTGTTTCTTGAGCTGGTTTCACAAATCTTATACAAAAGATTGTCTGTTACATTACTTAGCAGCTTATTTTTATAATCTGATTTTATTCTTTTAGTGCAACTGACCCTCTAAGTCTTGAATTTATTTATTTATTTTGGTTTTGTTTTTGTTTTACTTTCATGCAGCACTAGAATCAGTAGGACATGGTACCTAAGAAACAACAAAAGGCAAGAGGGTTTGTGCATGCGGCAGGTGATTTCTAACTACCTAAGCATATTGTTGATTTTTCTTATTATTGCCACTGTAGTCAGTAAGGCAAAACCTTTCTCCTCATGCTCATTACTTGGATGTCCTGGGCTTAGCTGGAGGTCATGCAGTCATTTGTTAGCATGAACACAATGTATTTGGACAGGTTAGTGAAATAGGCTGAGCCATCAATGAAATTTGCAGAGTCTTTATCACCAGTCTGTGTAACATATAGTATTTTAGATCATGTCCTTGCTACAGTATGGCTTTTATCTTCCTGGTTTTTGACAAAAACTCCAAAGTAAACCATGGGTATCTTAATGAGTTTGTTTTCAGGTTTTTTTTTTTTCTACATTGAATAGGGTGGCAAAATCTTGAAGAAATTAAAACAAATAACTTGCATTAGTCTGTTATTCTGTCAGCAATGTATATATAGTAGTTTATTTCTGTTTAAAATTGAATCCCACATTTAAACAATGTTTAGTATAATAAATGTTTCTTGTGCAGAAGGATAGCAACAGCCTTTAAACTGTTGGCTTTTTCTCAAATCTATAGTTCTTGTACCAGTAACTTACTAGGCACTGTTGGAACTGCCTCTCTGTTCATAAGGGCTTACTAAATGCAGGAATTGAAGGTACTCATATTGGCTTGTATGGCTTCTGTCTGGTTTCCTGAAGGGTGAATTAGTAATCATTCATTAGTATTTGTCATATTAATGTGTTGTATCAGCTAATATAGAAATTCTGTCCCATCTTCATTCAATCTGGAAACCTTTATCTTTGGAAGTGATGTTATCAACTTCAATTTATGTATCCATCCTTCACGTTCTGTAACTTTCCTTGTAGGAAAATAATAATCAATTCACTATGGCAACCTATGTCTGGAATACCATCCATGAATGTTTGGAAAACTGCAGGCAACTTGAAATGCAGTGGCTTAATAGAAGGGGTCCAGTGATCATCTACTGTTACTGTACACTTTGTGTCTTTTGGGAGTTTGTCTACAAACTTCTATCAGATTGTTTGTTTTGAGAAATTGCATTAAGAATGGTGGTTTTTATGTTATGAGGACACACAAGACCAAGAAGGAAATGATTGTGGAACACCAAGTCTTCTCCATTTTGTTTATTCAGTACTATTAAAACTGTTATGGCATTTTACTAGTCTTACTTCCTTGAATCCAGGAGCACAATCTACACCAAAGACATAGAAAACATGTCGGATGCATCTAAAGGCTGCAGTGCATTGCTTTGCTATTTCTCTGTTCCATGCCCCAGGACCTGAAGAAATCTGCTTGAGCTGGCTTTGAACCTCCAGAAGGAAAACTATAGGTGGACTGGTCTCTCCTGAATGACAAAGGAGGCCACAAGATTGACTCTTCAACTTTTACATTTTGTGTGGGTCTCTTTCTAAATAGCTTCAGCAACTAAGGCCAAGACTAGAATCTAGAACAGCCCTAAAAGGGCAGAGCATGCAGTTCACACATCACAATTCAGCTTTTTTTAATAACCCCAAATCAAATAACTTGAAAAGTGAACTGCTGGCTTCCCTCCTCATAAAAGATCTTAAATTAGCTGTAACGATAAAAATGGTTTCTAGAAAGTAACTACAAAAAGGGGTTATAGTTCATCTTTCCATCTGTACATTTCTCAGCATGTCCCTTCTGTCCCCTACATTTTCCCCTTTCCACAAAGTGTCCAAAGTTCAACACTTACTTCAACTACAGTCTGCCTGCTCTGGTGTCAGGTTTTTATGGTCATAAGTATCCAAATCTGTAACTTAAATTTCTTGGCATCACAATGAGCTCTCTGGCACAACGTGCATTCTTCTGCTATTGGCATGAGTTGCTGTCATCAGGTAAGGAAGAGGTAAATTCAAGGAGATGTGAAAAAATGTCTACAGAACAAGAAACATGCAATTCAACAGCTGCAAAAGAACTAAGCTAAAAAGGCATACCTTTAGTTTTCTCACAGCAGAACAAATAAAAGTTTCTGAAATATCAGTAGTTTGAAAAATGGAATGAAAGCTGCCCACTCACTTTAATGTCTTCTAAAATTCGATGTTAAAAATATTTTCTCCTAGGGTTGAAATGGCATGGATTTTTTAAATGGATTTTTTTTTTGTTTTTAAACACTCATTTCATCCTATGGGCAGGTTAGCCTGGAAGAAGTAATATTAATCCTCCTGTACAGGTAGCTGGGGTAAATGCACTAGTGAGGTGGTAACTCTCCAGAGCACTACTACTTGTCAGCTGTGGATAGATGAGGTTTTGTGTGTGTCTAATACAAATTGTTATTGTCCATTGGACATGGGGCATAATATCTGCAAGAACACCTGTAGTTTGGAGGCTTTCACTGTTGATCCAGAGCATCTCAGCTAAAAATATGTGACCATGTTGTATAAAACAAGCTGGGACAGCGTGTCCCAAATGGTGTGGAAAAATTTCTCATCGCCTGTGCTAAAATACTAGCTTGTCTTTTTAGAGCAAAGTGTATTTTAAAGATTAGTTCACCTCTCTTCTAAATGAATCCAGGAATATAGAATAAAAATCTGTCCTACTATGTGTCAACAGAAAAAGTTCAGTGCAGAAGGTCTTTGAGATTCATACTGAAAAGCTCTATATCTGAATTTCCTCTGAACACCTGAGAAAAGATGTTTTGTTTTTCTCAGTAAAGTACATACTGACAAGTCTAATCTGATACTTTAAATCTGGGAAGGTGACTTTTTTTTTCCTTCCAGGCTCTTTCATATTTGAGAATGGTAAGAGTCTTTCTCACGAAAGCCAACCTGATTCTTAAGTATTTGATTAGAAGTGTTGTAATGAAGTTTCTTGTAAGACTTCAACATTTTTGACAAATGATCACAGTTCATTTAGTGTGAAATACACTCATCAACTATTATAATATGTTGAACACAAACCATGCTTATTCATAATAGTAAAGTCCTTCAGAATTCAATGATGTGTTGCCACTTGAAAAAAATTTCCAGCCCAATCCTCAGCAAAACAAAACAACAGCAAAGCACTTGAAATGCCATTTCTCTGTTGCCTCTAGTATATTGTTTGCATCTTACCCTGAAATCACAGGGACTATTTTCACTGACAAATCAGCAAACTTTCTTTTTACCCTTATGTGAAGTAGTATATTCATTAGCTGTGAACTGCTTCCATTACACAGTTTGTTTCAAATGATTTAAATGGTGTTTTTAGATAAACACCTATTACATTTTTCTCATTAAGTTGTCATAGCACACATTTATAGGCTGGAAATAAAGTAATTTTCTTCTAAAAATTGTGTGTGTTAATCTCAGTTTCTGATTAAGCAATGCAAATTTAGATTAGCAATGGAAAGTTTGGTACTTGTATTTTTTGTACCTCAGACAAATGGGGCTTTAGGAGAATTACTTGTTTAATGATTTATAGCTAGAAATATGGTGAAGGAATATGAACTAAGAGCCATGGGAATTCTTGAGGAAATGGTTATACTGCAAGAACAAACAAAACCCCGCATTTGTGAATTCTAGATTTATCTTTTTGTATAAAATATGGAGTACTTAATGAGTGCTATCTCCTACAAAACCACTTGACAATCAGTGGAGATATACTGGGGTTGTCTTTCCATTTCAAATATTGTGTATAGCATACTTGCTGGGTCATGAGCTTTATTTCAGCACACAGTCCTTATTTGACTTTCAAAAGACTAAAAATAGCCAACCTAAGCTAAAAACCCCCCCCCAAACTCATTATTTTTTCTTTGACTCATTTGGATGAGGAAAAAAAAAAAAAAACAACTTTGTGTAATGAAGGAAATTTGATTCAACAGTTCCACTGTGAACAACTGCAGAAAAGGCAACAAGTTCAATGCCAAAAATTACATTAATGAAGTGGTAAGGTTGGCTGGCAGTGTATGGTACTTTCACAGAATGCCAATGTGTTGGGTTTTTTTCGTTGGGTTTTTTTTGTGTGTGTATGTTTTTTGTGGTTCATGAGGTTTTTGTGTGTGGGTTGTTTGTTTTGTGTTGTTTTTTTTTTTCTTTGTGTTGTGTGTGTTGCTTTGTTTGTTTTTTTGTTTGCTTGTGTGTTTTGATATTTTTTTTTTTGTTTTGTTTTTTTTTTTTTTTTTTCAAATGAAAGATGCCCCCAAACTGTCTGGACAAACAAAAGCAGGAGGTGAAGAAACTAACCACCTTTTTGATGTTGCCCTTTTGTTACAATGTGAGAGGTGGTGCATTAACACAATCGCTTGCCTCTGCTTTTGTGTGTGCGCCGTATGTGACTTGAGGCGTTTGATCGTGGTAAGATGATTGCTAACATGGTCTGTTGAGGAAGCAGAAGTTTTGATTCTCATTGAGCTGTACATTTGTGCATCTTCTGGGCTTTCAATATAATGCTGAAGATGGGGGCCTGAGCTGCTAAATCTTCGTGGTGTGGTAATTGGGGATTGGAGTTTAGATTCCAGAAGCAATACAGTTAGTTTAGCAAGAAGCCACCTCTGGGTTAATTATCAAGCTTTAATTTTAAGTCTTTCATCACTTAACTCCATGTTTTTAATGTTCTTCAATAGAAAGAAATATTTTTAAGACTTAATGAGGCCAATGCAGTTGATAGGATGAATGATATAAGCATTATATGCATTATAATGCTCTGCAACTCATTAAAGGTACAAAATAGTATGTGATTCCTAAGTGTTTCTCCATACTCCTGTATAATTTAAAGAGGAACAGAGATAAATAGGGTATATTTTGACATATTTATAGGTTATAGTAGCTGACAGGAGAGGCAGAGAATTTTCTATAGCCAAAATAATCTTGACAGTTTTATTACATGGTAAAGACAGTAACTAGAAGCATATGAGAAAAGACTGATGTGCTTTCTAGCCTTCTTCCATAAAATACATCCCCCTCTACCTGATATAATGCTATTTTATAACTTTTTTTTTTTTTTTTTTTTTTTTCTAGTCTGTTAAACTGGGTGCTGTGCAAGCTATGACCATGTGTGAAGCGACTCCTTATTTTCTGGAGTTTGACTGCAGGTGCATTTTGCAAGCTTGCTGAAACATTCACTGGTCTTGGGTCTGTTTCCACTACATCTTGGCCATTGCACCTTCCATCTGTTTTTGGCCAGGTCTCCGCAGCTCTACTCCTGTAGCATTCAGGATCATTCTTGTGCATAGAAATTATGAAGAGTGAGTCAGAGCTTATATCTGTGTTGCTAACATGACAGGTGTATCAACGCACACTAAAGCTTATGAAAGGAGGGAAAATCTGTATGTACCCTCTGCTCCCCCATCAGGCTTCTGCTAAGTCCCAAAATCTGGCAAACAATAGTTGTCTAAAACACTGTGTTCCATTTCAATCCAAACTTGGTGTATGGAGGGTTAGCCTCAGGGTATGTTCTATTCCTTTGGTCACCTCACACTTATTGAAGCCCTCTTCCTGCAGAGAAATTGTCTTAAATTCTGCATTTTCTGATTTGAGATTTACTTTGCTTTTCTTTCCCCTGCATGTGAGCAGGATCTAGTTGGCAGGATAGATTCACACCTGAAGAGGACTAGTCTTCCTGGATTCTGTGTTTGTGGGAAACTTGCTTTTTATGTTCACCAAGGTGAATTACCTCAAAGTATTATTTTGAGGATGCTATAAAAATTACTTTAACCTATATAGTGTGGTGTAAGTAAGTAATATAGCTACTAATGTTTTTAATTTGTCAGTTGGTCAACATGCTGCCTTGCTAGACTAATTTGTCTAGAAGTTTACACCTGAAAATGGTTTAGAAAGGGCATCTGTGGCACTTTCAGATTTGGATATTGCTTTTCTCATGCCTTTGCTGCACAAGCCACAGCACTTTCATTTTGTGTTGAGGAGGTCAAAAATTTTCAAGGAGCTCTGTCAGGATTTACTGCATATCTGCAGTATTTCAGTCCTGCAGATGCTGTAGTAACCAGTGTTTTCAGCAGTGTGAAGGTGTCTATTAATGAAAAGGGCTGTTGTCTTAGATGTGTATGACAAATCTGGTTTTCCAAGAAAAAAGATCTTCAACTCACTTGAAACAGTGCCATTGTACATTTAAAATAAAAAAATAAATTGTGGCCTTTTTGTCAAATAGTGTTAAGCGCTCCACCAGGCTTAAAAAGAACCCCTAAGTGTATATATATATTTATTTCAATGCGTGTAATATTCTTGCTAACTGCTTTTCATGGAAATGTTCTTCCTGTAAGATCTTGACAATAGCTGTGCTATTTTAAAGGCTCTACATTTTTGATTCAATTTTGTTGCCTTTATTTCTCTGATCTATGCAAAATCTCATTAAACTGATGTATATTAACCTAATGAAATGAAAATTTAAACACTGCTTGTCACATGTTGGGGGAAGAAAAAAAGCTTGAAGTACTTCAGTATAGCAGTAAACCAAAGGGTGCGTTCTGTAAAGAGTGTTTGAAATGCTCATTAAAAATATTAAAAAGTTTCTGGCTGAAACTTCAGCCCAATTTTATTTCTAACTAGGGAAAATTATAATGCTGGAGTGATTTTGAAATTGTTTTCTGTTTGTTTTTCAAAGCCTTTATCTTTGTCTGGAGGCAGGATTCTCAAACGCAACTCTTCTACTAGTATATTTTAATTAGGACTGCCTTGATCTATCATAAACTTATTTCTTTTATTTTGTAAGTTGAATGAAACTGAGTCATGCTATCTGATGTGTTGCTTTGAAGGGAAGATGGTGGGATTATTCTGTATGTGTGCTGGCTACGTTGCATGCAGTTGTATTTAATGTTGCTGTAGAAAGACCCCACTTGTAGGAAAAGTATTGGTGCTGTCACACGTTACTGTTAATGTAGTCGACTGTCTTCTTTTCAGTTCCCTCCATTCAAAATCCTTGGCTCAGCTTCCCACAATGTTGTTTTAAAAGCTGCTATCAGTCAACTTTCACCAACCGTAAATGCAATTACAGTACATGTGCATGGAAGAACTGGTGTTCTCAAGTTCAGAGTGTATTTTTAAGGGGATCTGGTTTTCTTCTGTGCTATTGTCTGCTGCCAATAGATGCATCAATTGCAACAGTACCATTGCCTTTCGTGCTGTCCTTGCTACTTTCTGTCACAGGCAATCTTCCACGTGTCGTGTTTCTGAAAAGCCTTGTTAGCCTTCTGGCACAAAAGCTAAGCTAGCACACTTCTTAAAGGCTGCTCAGTGGCTCATGTTTGGAAACTGTGACATTTTGGGTTCTGGGAAAGCTTGTACCTGTGCTGGGTCTGTGTGCGCTTTTCTTGGTCTGTAGGTGGCAGTGAGCATACGCTAGGCAGTGGCATTTCCAACATGGGGTCACTAAGTAAGAAACGACTTGCAGATCCCTATTTTCAGACCTTTTTCAGAGCTTTTCTTTTTCCATGGTGTTATATTTTTTTTTATAAATGAAATTCTGCAGGGCTTTAAAGATTGAATCTCTTTGTAAGTGTTGTTGACCTTTTAGCAATAAAACCTCTACTGATTTCTTCTCATTCCAAATGCGGATGTTTTATATCTGTTCTCTACGCTAGCATTCATTTAACTATAGCAGCAGTGTATTTTGAAGCCCATTTTTTAAGTGGGAAAAGGTTATAAATGTAGTTTCCATATTATTAAAACAGATAGAACATGCTAATTTTTCATTCCCCTACCTTATTGAAGTATTGCTTTCTGCTGTTCAGTCAGCCTTTGAAATTGAAAGCTGTGTGAATGTCTGGTTTAAAGGTATCCTTTAAAGCCAAAGGACTTGCTGCTGTTTCACTGGGGATCTGAAGCCCTTAGGGGAAAAAAAAAAAGCATGTGAAGAAACAGCAGGCTGGTTGTTCCCTGAGTAGGTGAAAGCAGGGTTGCTCTCGAGATGTGTGTGTGCTGGGGAGAAGAGATGGATGGCTGTGATGGAAGGTCAGCCTGGCCTGCAGAGAGGTGGTAGCCTGTGGCAAGGAGCAAAAGAAAACTTCTAGGACTACTGAAGAATCAAGTCAGATGTGAGGAGAGGATGCAAGGCAAGGAAAATAAGAGCCTGAGGGTTTGTCTCAGACTAAACCCTGCAAGTACCAGGAAAAGTTTGATTCAGGATGATGTCACTAGTGTATTTTTCCAGTAAGGTTGCTTAATTCCCTTTCTAATAATCTTTAGATTACAACTTTTCTTCTTCTGAGCTTAATAGGTTTGTTGAAATATTAAAGGTCTATGCATCTCTGTGTGCAGTAATGGTCTTTGGTACTGAGGAAATGATGTCTAACAATTCCCAGTGGGAAAGCCGGAATGGGGGGAGAAATCCAATACACTGGTGCATATTTAGTCTCTTTCATCTTCAATGGGAAATATGATGGGGATTGTGCTATTCCTACCATATGAGCAGGTTAATCTAGTTTTATAATTTGTATAATTTCTCCCCCTTTACTATCTCCCTTACTAAAGTCTAGGGTCCAGACAGGACATTACTAAATTTCAGGTACAGTTTTTGGAATTATTTCAGTCTCTAAAATGAGTATGAATGAAATGAAAAAGCCCACTGGAAAGCTGTATTTTCTCTTTGTGTATCATGTATGACAGCACCACAAAAAGGGGGGATTATCACTTTCTCCATTGCCTCTTGAGAGGAAACTTTCTGCATGTCGCCCATACCTGTATGATGATTTTTCTGTTTTAAGAGACAAAAGTAGTGCCAGTAAACAGCCACGGGGAGGGCCAAGGGGAAAATATGCTGGTACTAACTTTTTGTGTTCCTGGGCTTTAAATGTGAACTGGCAATAAGTAAGACACAAAAATAAAAGGAGGGGAGACAAGAATATGGTTAAAGGCTTAATTCGGGATTAAGAGCACCAGAACATGCTGCTGGTTCTGTCCCTGCCAGGGGCATTGTGTGTTACCCTAGTGGGGAGGAATAGATATTCAAGCAGTTGCTGAAGGTGATGAGTACAGTAAACTCTCATGTGCCCATACCTCTCTAGATATACAGTCTCTTTAATCCTGGCCCTTGAGATTTAGACACCCATTGACATAAAGATAACCATCTACTTAAAAGTTTTGTCCCTAATCCAAACTATTAGTTTGAGGTCCTACAGGTGTTTACTTTTCTCTACTCCTGAAAGAGTGGCACGAGTCCTGCTTCAAGCTACTATGGATATGTGCTATTTTGTGCCTGCATTTCAGTTCCTGTCCTGTAAAAGCATTTCTTTCATCTGAGGCATGCTGAGATAGGTATGTTGAATTGTGAAGAGCCTACATGTTGGAGCAGAAGGGAACAATGTACTGGGAGGAGAAGTTGCATTTAGGCATCCTAAGGTCACTCTGGGGACTTCATCAGATAATGGAAGCACAGGATGTGGAGCAAGAGCACTGAGAAATAAAAAACATACGTGGGAGAAAAGCATGTGTAAAGAGCATTTCCAAGATGCCATTAATGAATGAGCGTAAAAGGAAATGTCTTTCAGATGAGCAAAGAAAAATAGAAGTAGCAGTTGGTTACTCCAAGCCTGGGAAAGCAATTTGATAGCTAAGAATTCAGATGAAATTTTGTGCCCCTTGAAGTTAGTTTGACCATAGGAAGCCTGTAGAAGTAGTATTTCTCTCTCTATTTTAGGTGTCTGTTATAGGTTACTGGAGACCTACATTCTTTCAAAAAATGCATCACTTTATAAACAAATGTACTAAAATATATGCTTAGTTCTAAACAAATGGGATCCTAACTTTATAAAGTAAGCTGGTAAACATGTTCCAGGCCAGGGAGACAAGGTTTCATACTTGAGGTCCTTACCTATGCAGTTATTTTGGCTTTGATTTTGCAAGCTATTTATTTCATACCTAATCTGAAGCAGATGGGCTCTTCTGTTGAAGTCATTGCTTGCTGACCTGAAGATTTCCACTGAACTGAGCCAGTATTAAATTAAATGTTTGACATGAAGCTACAAAAGTAATAAATTCAATTATGCAAGCTGAAAAGTTGTTTCTAGTCACGTTAGAATCATAGAATATTTTGGATTGTAAGGGACCTCTATAGGACATCTAGTCCAAACCCCTGCCATGAACAGAAATACCTTCACCTAAATAAGGTTGCTCAGAGCCCAGTCCAACCCAACCTCGAATGTTTCCAGGAATGGGACATGTAACACATCTCTGGGCAACCTGTTACAGTGTTTCACCACCCTCACTGTAAGAAATGTTTCCTTATATCTAGCCTAAATCTAGCCTATTTTAAAGTCATTACCGCTTGTCCTATTGTTACAAGTACTGCTAAAACATCTGCCTCTGTCTCTCTTCTAAACCCCATTCAAATACTGAAAGGCCACAAGGTCTTCCTGAAGCCTTCTCTTCTTCAGGCTGAACAACCCTTACACTCTTAGCTCGTCCTCATAGAGAGATGCTCCATACTCTGATCACTTTTGTGGCCCTCCTCCGGACCTGCTCCAACAGGTCCATGTCCTTCTTGTGCTTAGGGCTCTAGAGCTTCCTTCTTTTAAGATACTACCTTCTGTCTGACAGGGGGATGCTAGAGGATTCCCTTGGGTGTGGGGTTGTTTTTTTTTTGACTTTTGTGTTTCATTTTGATTATGGTGTTGTTTGTTTGGGTTTTTATGTGGGGTGGGGTTTTTTTGTTTGTGGGGTGGTTTTTTGTGTTTTGTTTTGGTGGTTTTTTTTTGTTTTGTTTTTGTTTTTTCCTGGTGGATCTACCTCTTTTTTCATTTTTATTCCTTCCCCTTTCAGGGAGGATAGAATATGGTTCCACAAGTCTGTTTCTCAGCTTCCCTGATGCTTCTTAACCTGTCAGCTTCCTTCCAAAGCTCTGCCACCAATCTGAGCAGATCTACTTGACTGCATCTCACACAGTTTTTCTTGCTACTGCCTGTGGTACTAGTGAGAGGCTCTGGCATGGCCTGCAGCTGGAGACCTGAGTGGCTACGTGTTTGCCTGGCAGTTCTGCCTGTGTTGCCACATTCTTTCTGCCGAGTGCAGAGGATGTGGCTCTCTGCTGGGTGGTAAAGATAGTTAAATCTCTTCTGGGATGGGGATGACCACCAACTGGAATGACCTTCTGGAGGTGGCAGAATGATTGCTGTGCCCTGCCCTGGCTGCTTTCTCATCCTAGGCCCCTTCCTATCAGTGTGGAGATGGCTGGCTGGCTGCTGGCAGATTTCTTCCCACTCCTTCAGAAATTGTAACTTTCCAGGTGTGATATAAGTAATTGCTCTGGTGGTAGAGTTCTTCCTGACAGAAAAACAACTGTTTCAGTGAAATGCTTTTTGCTTAACATTTACTGAAGGAATAAAAAAGCCCTCTTAAATAGTTTCCTTGTTGTTTTTTTTTTTTCCTTCTTAATATTGACTCTTTTCACTATAAAGTCTTTTTTTTTTCTTTTTTAAAACCAAATATTAGTCTGAACAGACTTGAAAAATAGAAGTGAGAATATTAAGTGACAGAATAACTGTTAGGTAGGGTGCACTGCGGTTATGTGTTATAGTATACCTGTGTGTGAATGTTAACACAACAAAGGTAGACTGAACAGTAGCCCAGGTTTACTGCTGGACTGATCTGTGTATCAACTGTATAACACTGAATTAGAGACTTGGGACCTACTCTGAGCCTCTTAAAGGTAATGGTGATATTTTTCTGATTGTGCAAGTGACTTTTCTGATTATTACACTTGACTGCAGAAATGAAGGGATGACTCAGAACTACCTAAAGGTTAATTAAAAGAAGACAGAAGAATATCAAATAAAGGCCAGATCTTCCCACCTTGTTCATGTAAAAGCCCACTGAAGGTCACTTTAATTTTAAGTCTGTAGGACCAAGTGGTGAAGCTGGTGTTAAAACAGAGCTCTGGGCTGATTTCAGTTGTGGTCTTAAAGCTTTTAGCTTCATCTAATGACTGCTATTTGTATGTAGTGGTTAGCAAAGTTCTGACAGCTGGATATGATCTAAAACAAAATAGACTCAAAATTGTTGAACTGAAAGTCCTACAGGACACGGTTTGATAAAATAAGGATACCACCCAAGGGGGAAGGTGATATACCAGAAGAATCATCGGACTCATTTTATGTGATAAACAAGTTTGACAGGGTTTGTGGCAGCCACATCTCTACCATTGGCTGTGTTTCACTTCAATTTTTCTAACCAGAAAAGTTTTTTTTGATTAAGCAGCTATCTTATAGGTTTGTATTATTTTTTTGTTTTGAGTTAGTATGGGTTTCTGGTCCCTAAGTAGAGGATTCTGGCTATAAAATTGAGAAACTACAGTGATTTTTGTCTCCTGGCTCCAGTGGTAGGACAGAATCTGCAGTGAACTCCATTGGCTCACTTGGTCTGGATTATAGAATCATAGAATGGTTAGATTTGGAAGGGACCTTAAAGATCATTAGGTTCCAACCCTCTGCTGTGGGCAGGGACACCTTCCACTAGAACAGGTTGCTAGAAGCCCCAGCCAGCCTGGCCTTGAAAACTTGCAGGAATTGGAGCATCCACAACTTTTCTGGGCAACCTGTTCCAGGGCCTCACCACCCTTACAGTATTCCAATCATCATAATCATAGTTCTGGGAGTGCATGACACAAGCACCTTGAAGTCTAGGTGTAGTTGTCATAGTCATGATCTGTAGGTGTATATAGATCATGGCCACAGTGTTCTGGGGATTCTACAACACAGAGAGGTCTGAGTTTCTGACAAATTCTTAATTACAAGCTAGTACAAAAGTATGATTAGAAAAAACATTTTATATAAACATACACACATATATATGCACACTTCAAGTCACTAAAAAAACTACTGCTAGGAAAGCAACTATATATATAGCAAGAGTAAGGCAAATATGTGTATATTACAAATTAATACAGAATTCTAACTACAGAAACAAAGGAAACTTACCTATGTGGATTTACAAATATATTACTTGAAGTGTTCCAGTAAAACACCAAGCTGCTCCCAGGAGTGGAGCTGACTGATAACAACAGAATCTCACTTGAAGATTACTTTTATTACAGAGGTTGGAGTCAGGCACACTCCCTGGCCAGGGTTTGGTCTGTCCCGAAGATCTTGTGAAGTAGGGCTCCTTTTGGGTAGGCAGAGTTACTTTTTATACCTTTCTGATACAGAAATGAAAGTGGGTACAGGATATCAGTTTCTGGGATACTTGTTGCTGACTCCAGTTCTCCCGGGAGGCAAGGGTGTCCAGCATCCATCAAATTTTCTTTGTCCTGCCAAATACCCCCATCAAGAAAGTTTAGGGTGAGCTTACCAGGAATGTCCTCCTCCATCAAGTATGTTTATTGGGTCACCTTTCTGGCAGCTCAGTCACTAGGCATAGATCATAACAATATTAATAATGAGATGCTTGCAGAACTCCTGAAATAAGCTTGTAATTTACAAAGATAACAAAATGCTAAAAAAAGTTACTTTTCAAACTTCCTTTGATTGTTCCATTTGTGTTGTTGTTTCTAAGGAACTCTTCATGAAGTAAACAATCACTTCTGCTATTTTCTCTCTCCAGCCTTGGTTCCCTCTTTAGTTCAAAGGGATTAAAACCAAGCCAAGTAGCTTGACTGCAATGTTATAAATGCTAGATTGTGTTCATTTTCATAGGTATGGTATTTATGGCTCAAAACCTTGAGAAAATGAAAGTGATTTTTCCTCTATGTACTAAGGAGCTTATGATTTGGGGCCTCTGTGATTTGCATCTAGTATCTAGGAGGCTATATATTTAATGTTTTCATAGTTCATGCATTTCAGCCAATCCCTGTAATCCATTTCATAGAAGCAGTAATTCATCTTAATTGCTTAACGTAGAATTCCTATTTATATGAGAGCTACAAAGTAGTATTTGAGCCTGTTACGTTTTTAATGTAAATCTGTAGATATAATCTAACAATCAGCTGTTGGTGCTTGTGTGCAAACATAGGCAAGACTTATTTTCCAATTGCTACATAATGAAAGCAACAAGTAAACAAGTCAAGATCAATAAGATACACTATCAATAAGTTTCAATAAGATACACTATTATTTAATTAGTCTTTTCATGTTGATGAATTTTGCATGGAATACTAGGAGGCAAAATTAGACTATCCTATTAGACTAGAATCTATGGACCAGTCCTCATTTCTCTGTGGTCTAAGCATAGCAGAAGAGAAAATTAGGCAAATATGACTTGTAATTTTGTGGTAACTATAAATGTTTCGAAACACTAAAATGATTCATATGACCAGCTGTTAAAGCTCATGAAAACACATGGGCATAAGTAAGGTATCCTCCCATGAAACTTAAGCTATGAAATTATTTTGGTTTTGGCTTTAAGAAGCTTCTGAAAATTGTTCTTGGAAAGATGAAGAAGCTATAATATTGATCTCTAAAGGAGACACACTGCCATACTAGGGATATAGGAAACATAGTGGAACTGAAAATAACGAATTCCATATTGTTACACAAGAATGGAAAATACATGGAAAGATACATTAGGCCACATTAGTAGTGAAGTAATATTTTGTGTAAGGCATAGTATGGCAAGATTAGCAAGCAGATAGTGTAGACTAAAAAACCATCCAGGTTTAGAATTTAAAACAGTGAACAGTCTATTCTTGCAAAGCTAACAAGGACATTTATGCTGAACTTAATGTGTTGAGAGGGCTCAATCAAACCTATACTCTTCTGGGTAACTTACATTTGCTAGTAAGTTATTTTCTTAAAAAATGTAGATTTTTATTTGGAAGAAATCAGTGTAAAAATGAGGCCTTTTACTTCAGATTACAATGGAAAAACTCTATCCTTGTCTTCAGTGCAGCCATTATTACTTTTTACAAGGTCATTGGCATTCTATATATTCAAGAACTTCAAATCTTATGGTGGTATTGCCCTTTTCTTTTGTAAGCATGCTTTAGATTGCATGCCTAGGAAAAGCAGTGAGAAACAACAGGTGTGAGAACCAGAATATGCTTTGTGTTATGTCTTTGTTTTGAATGGTTGTAACTTGCTTATTGCTGCTGAGAAAAATAGCTGGGCTCATTTCCTGTTGCTCTCCTACTACTGTGAGTGTAACTAGGTTAAGGAGTTTCTCTCCTTTTCATTGGTTTTTAGTTCTCTGTTTTGTGAGCTTTTTAGTGAAGTGCTTTTCCTGCTCTGTTTTTCAGTGGATATACATTTTGAGAAATCTGCAGGTCAGCCTGTCCAGTTATAACTGGCTTTACTAGTATCATAGCCTAGTGAACTGCAACATGACTCAGCTGTAAGTTATTAAAACTTTTCCAAGACAGGCATCCTTGCACAGAGAGTTATCCAAGCTCAGAACCTGTGTCCCTCTAAGCAGACTGTTAAGCAAAAAGAGATGACCTACTGAGGGACTTCAGTCAGCTGCTGTTAATGATGGAAGGGCTAAAATAGCTGTAATATTAAATCAGAACCAGAAACTTCATGAAGGGAGTATTAAATTGTGTCTCTATAGTCATTTGACCACTGCAGCTGATCAGCTGAGAGAACCTCTGCAGGAATTTCAGGGATTCTCAAAGGAAATCTGAGGTAGCTTGAATGGCATTGTAATTGACACTGATAATTTTCAAAATTACCTGTAACTTCTGTATGAAGTCTTTGGTTTTGTTATTAGTAAGCTTTGTGTCTGGCTTAGTTGAAACAAAGGTTTTTCAAAATCTATAGCATAAACCTGAGCAAGGTGATGGTTTTGCTCTCAAAGTGTTTCATTTCCAGATAAACCGGAATAAATGGTCAGAAGCTTTAGGTTAAATTTCCAATTAAAAGTTGAAGGTTGTTTTGTGTTTGACAGTGCTTTGTCCAGTATTATTGGGAACACCTCAATTACACTGTGAAGTGGACAGATGATATTTGAACTCTGAGAAAGACGTGGGTTTTTTTGCCAGTGGTGAATCTGTAGAGCTGGCAGCAAAGGCAAATAGGTAACACCCTCTCATCTCTGGGAGGATGATGAGAGGACAGTCTGCATTACAGGAGCGTTCCTGGAAACTGGGAGCCAAGGTCATGGTTTGAAAGAAAAATATGTGAATTAAAATAGTGTAAAACAGCAGTCTGAGTGCCCAGACTGTTACATCCATCATAAACATTCAGGGCCAATGTACTTGACTTTTTATTTGACTGATACTTGTTGTTACTACAATCCAAGCAAATGTTAGTGTATACTGAAAGACAAGAAGATTCCCCAGGAGTGTTCCTGTACTAACATTAAGCAATCCTATAATGTTTTCTGATCTTTTTATTCTACAGAGTGATGAATAAATATCTTGAGAATCAATAAATTTGTCCAGTATGTACTTATATGGAGTCCATGATTAAGTAAACCTTGGTAATTCAGTACTTGATGTGGTTTGTATTTTTGGTGGTTTTTTTTTTATTTTATTTTTTCTCAAACAAAAAACTCCTCTACTTTACCCAGGAAATGTTATTGGTTGCAAAGTCATTTGGGTTTCCATTTTGATTCTGAGCCAAGTCCTGAATATCCCTGAATGCTAGGGGGTAAATTCCTAAACTACATCATCATAGAAGAACTGTATAGAGAATACATTTTTAATTTTTTTTTTAATGCAAAGTGCTTGGGGAGTTTACCCCTGAGTATTCAAATTAGTAATTAATCAAAAAAGCAATTTGTTGGGCATTTGAAAATCATTACCAGTTTAAAGGACTTGGATTCTATTTTGAAGATTTCAGCAGGAAAAAAAAAAAAACCTTCAGCTATCACTAGAGAATATCCAATCTACACAGTGATTTAAATACTGTATCTCCAACAACCATATGTGGCTTAATTTTCACAGCTTTTGGTAACCTATCTTATAATATTTATTTAGAGCAGGGAAAAATAACCTTCAGTAAAACAAGTACATTTAATGTGTTGGACCTGGCATGTTTAAGTCAGTCTGCAGAGTGCCTCATAGTACAGGTTGGCATAAAGCATCTTGCCATCCAGAAGTTCAATGCCAGTGTCAGGTGGAGTTCATGAACACTTCCAGAGGAGCAATGCAGGCAAAAGTAAGTGGCATTGGTGCTAGACAAAATCTATAGTAATTTTCAGAACTTATCTGCTCTCATGTGACAATAATACTACAACCTTGGTCTAGTGTAACTTCACAGGAACATTTGAATTTGGTATTTGATATTCCTACTCTTGGAAAACTGGCAAGTAATTAGCAGATGTGAAATTTACCCTTCTTTGGTACAGATGTGTAAGTTTTGGAGCACCTTGCCTTTGAGTAAAATCTTTTAGGAAAAGTTTTAGAATTACCCTCAGTAGAGAGACATGTACCTGCAGAGTCCCAGAGAGTGAGAAGTTAGCAGTTACGGTAACTAAAGTTTCACAATTTTTAGTCTTTGTATTTAAAAAACAACTGTATACAATTACATTGTTTTACTAACCCATACAGGTTTTGTTATTTGGATATGCTTTCTTAGAAAGGTTTATTTACACTTGCTATATAAAAATGTGAATGTGTTTCAAAATGAAATGAAAGTCATTAGTCATAAAAATTCTTCTTATTTTCTTTTGTCTGTTGCAAAATATCCTCCTTCATAGGAGACTAGGACAGCTTTTCTTTACCTTGATGTAAGGCAAAAAAAGTAATTTCATGTTTGGTTTGTATCATTTGTGTTTGGGTTTTTTTGTTTGTTTTGGTGTTGCTTTTTTTTTTAAAAAATATATATTCTGTACTAACTACCTCATGAAATTTTTATAAAGTTAATTTACTATCGCACACATGATATTTCTACATTTGCTCATATGTATATTTTATGTATATAGCTCAGGTGGCTTCTGTTTTATTTCTGTAAGGGCAGGCAGCCATTCCTGAGAGTTATGAGGTGAGCAAAAAGAAAGCTTTAGCCTTAGTTTAATCTTATACTTAGGTCCACTAAATTGGAATTTGGACTGGTCAATAAAAAGAAATTATGTATGCATCTGCATTTCCACAAATGTTGCACAGATCAGATGCAAATTAAGAAATTTTGTAGATAAAAGATCACAAAAGTAGAATGTGTGGTCTACTTGTAAAAGTGTAATAAATGTGATTCATATACTCTATACCTTTTCTTTACCAGACTTAGACTGACTTTATTTTCAGATGGATGGGAAATTTAGTAGGCAAATGTGTGGCATAAACCTATCTACTGTGAAGGAGCCACAAATAGTTAATGCGAGGTCATACTGTTGCTAGCTATTCGTGGATTAAAAAATGTAACTCTGACAAGGTCTGTTATTTGCATACTGACCTGTAGTTTGGACTCTCCACTGTTTGAAAAATGTAGGGATAAAATTGGAAGCTAACGTGTCACCCTGGATTGCTGTTCAAATTTAATTAGGAGAAAGGAAATAAAATAAAGCAAAACAAACAAACAAAATAACCCAAAAAGCAGACCAAAAAAAGAAACAAAACCCACCCCAGCCTCTTGTTCCTCTTGCCAACTTGCAAAAAACTGATACTTGGAAGGTAGATTTCATTAAGATATTTGGAACTGTTCTACTTGATCTATAAGCAATATAGGCTGATAAAAACCTGTTTCAGATGGTGTCTTGTAGGCTTATAGATTTATAGATCAGAAGCTTTTATGGAAATAAAATATTACACAATTTATGGACAAAAATTATAGATGGATAGTTCTGAAAAGCTGGTATCCCTTTACTGAAATTCCTTTTATTTTTCTTCCTAATTTCTCATTGGAAAAAATTCTACAGAAAAGTATTGTCTGCTGGAAAACACTGGTTTTAAAATATAGGAAATGCTTAAACATTTCCTTCTGAATACAAACCTGACTGAGTGGTGTCCCACAAGGGTCGGTACTGGGACCTGTGCTATTTAACATCTTTGTCGGAGACATGGACAGTGGGATTGAATGTACCCTCAGCAAGTTTGCTGATGACATCGAGCTTGGTGGTGCTGTCGACACGCTGGAGGGAAGGGATGCCATGCAGAGGGACCTGGACAGGCTTGAGAGGTGGGTTAATGCAAACTGCATGAAGTTNAGGCCCCACCTGGAGTCCTGTGTCCAGCTCTGGAGTCCTCAACAGAGAAAGGACATAGAACTGTTGGAACGGGTCCAACAGAGGGTCACAAAGATGATTAGAGGGATGGAGCACCTCTCCTATGAGGACAGGCTGAGGGAGCTGGGGCTGTTCAGCCTGGAGAAGAGAAGGCTCCAAGGAGACCTTAGAGCAGCCTTCCAGGATCTGAAGGGAGCCTACAGGAGAGCAGGAGAGGGACTCTTTGTCAGGAAGTGCAGCGATAGGACAAAGGGTAATGGTTTTAAACTGGAATAGGGGAGATTTATATTGGATATTAGGAAAAAATTCTTTCCTGTGAGGGTGGTGAGGCACTGGAACAGGTTGCCCAGAGAAGTTGTGGATGCCCCATTCCTAGAAGTATTTAAGGCCAGTCTGGATGGGGCTTTGAGCAACCTGTTCTAGTGGGAGGTGTCCCTGCCCATGGCAGGGGGGTTGGAACTCGATGATCTTCAAGGTCCCTTCCAACTCTAACCATTCTATGAATCTATGATTCTTTTTCAGATAATTAAACTGTTGTGTTGGGGTGGTTTTGTGCCTACTGTGTTCAAAGAAGGTAGTAAACAAAGTCTATAGAGAGCTAAAGGGGATGCTCACAAGCTAAGTTATGAAATTGCCATTGACTAGAGTAAAAAGGTTCTGCAAGGTTGCTGTAAGTACTCAAACATCCAAGGGGAATTTTACTCTGACATGTAATTTTCAAATTTACATTGTGGTTGTGTCCAGATCACAGAATATTCTAATATACACACCTCTCCCCTGAAAATGTCTTATTTATTAACAACTAATTGGAGTTAACAATCAATGATTTTTCCTCTGTAAAATACTTCAGTAAAATTTAAGTACTGTATTCTTACTATTTCTTGGTGCAGAAGTACTATATATGTATATGTTTGTATCAAATATATAACAGATTTGTGTCTCGCTATCTTTTTTCCTTCTTGTAGTTATTCTGCTGGAGTGACTGGCCTCATTTTATTCAGTCTGCATAGCCAGATTTCCCAGAAAAGCTAGAATGTGAGTGAGGAGGCTTGCACACCTAGGTCTTGAGTTAACCCTGTCTTGTGTTGGTGACATGAAGGAGGAATGCTATTCTAGCAATAAATTAGACACAACTGAAAAAAACAAAAACAAAAAAAATGAAATGAAGGTAGGTGTTTTAAAAGAGGAGTGAACGACATGTGATGGAATAGGAGAAAGACAGAGAGTTGCAGGAAGGAAGAAATAATTTTACCCAGAAACATTTTACATGGTTATTGTTTTTTAGATCTTCAATATTCTAAGTGCTTATTTCAGTTAGTATAGTAATATCTTGGTGGTCATCCATCAACTGATCCTGAAATATTTTTAATTGGTTCTAATGGCATCAGTTTTACCAACACTTTGGACCTGACTATTAGTTTTATTTCTTGGCTGTATTGCCAAATATGCCTTTGAGTTGCTTGTTCTCCCTGGTCAAAATAAATGTCCACTGTCCAAATAAATGCTATTTTGTGTGGCTCTGTAGATGTATTATAGAACTGCAGTACATCCTTTAGTAGATCATCAGTAGGACTGTTGTGCAATGACTTCAGAAGAAATCAGCTCTCTTCAGGGAAAGAAACAAAACAGTTGTGTCAAATATTTGTTTTTGTTTTCTTTACATAATTTAAAAATAAACTATCTGGCCATCATGTGTGAATGCTTGATCTTCTTAGAGTGGTTCTGGCGTTTAGAGGAAAGCTGTACCTCTGCTCTTATCTATTGCATTTGACACGCTATATGTCTAGGATACAGAGTTATTTAAGAATTCTTGGGAGAAGAAGTTTTATATAAACATATATATGCATGATTAAGAATGGTTTCTATGACTCCGTGGGCAGCAGAAGATGTGTCAGAGCAAATTCCTTAGCATTTGGTGTTGACTAAGTACAATCTGGAAGTGTCTTTTTTTGAAAGTTAATAAAAATGAAACAGAGATGCACACTAAATGTAATATTTGCTTTTCAATGATTAAAATACTACATTTGAAGAAACATTAATTTGAAGAAGGGAAATTGTAGTATGTCAAAACCTGAATTCTCAAGGTTTTGGAAGAGACAGAATTTAGAAAGAATCCTGTATAATATTATCAAAGTTAGATAAGTTACTGAAGTCTAGGGAGTTTAATAAAATTCCTGTGTCATAACTTCTCAATTATTATTAGATCACCTTAGGCTTAGCCCACCAATATCAGATCAATTCTTTTGACTTAAGATTGAATCTTTTAAAAGCTTCATAGTTTGTAATAGAACTTGCCTTGCTTCTCCAGATGAGATTTAGAAGTAAAATACTTTTAATCCACTAAAATCAGAAAAAAAATATTTTTTTTGTATTTAAGGCCAGGGCAGAAGGGGACAGAAGATCATTTTTACCACTATACTAAAATCTTAAGATTGTAAGATGTTTGTAAGAAAAACATCTTAAGATGTTTTTCCTGTTCAAACTGATTTCCAAGAACAGTATGTTTGGTTCTGAAAATGCAGAATTCTCTAATAATTTAACAAGTTTTGAGGAAATACCTAAATTTCAGTGTGAAACTGATGTGAATTTCATTTGGATTAACGACTTTGTTTTTTTGTAGAACTTGTTTGAATATGAGGGTTTCTAAGTAGGATACATCTTTGCTGAAATTCCAAGTGGAATGGAATTTTAAATCCAAATGGCTATATAGCAGGGAATGAGTTTGTAAAGGATATATTTCTATAACCTACTCACTTAGCATACTACTTTTTAGTAGTCTGAGTGCAAGCACAATTGCTTGAAATCAGAATTCCCCCTATTCCTTGTGGGTTCCCTCACCCTGTCCTGCCTTTGAGAACATGGGAAACTTTGTGCAGCCTTACAGGTGAATGAGGCAGCCTGACAACCAAATCCCAAACCATCAGTAGGTAGAAAGTAATGATTTTCCCATTCTGTGCCATCTGGCTCTGGATTTACGGCTGAAACTTTCTCCATACACAGCTCTACTGACTCTGATACAAGTGAACATGTGGATCCAGTTGTGGAATCTGGGAGGATCATGGTCAAGTTTAAGAACTAGAGCAGTTGCAGAGCTGGTAGATTTTGTGCTTTTGAACTACATGGTTCTGGCAGGGGACTGAACTTAATAGCTAGGAAAGGTTTGTTAAAAACCGTGCCCTGATGTGTGATGAGATATTCAGAAGCCAGAGCTTTATAACCTAATAAGGAATGAACTGGAGTGTACACAATGGAGATATTTGAATTGCTGTTCTGTCTCTTAGGAAAGAATAACAAATTTTAGGATGTGATTGAAACCCAGTGTATACAAAGTAAGTAGGTAATCCGATTGATTTGCAAAATAAAAAGAAACTAGTTTCTGCTGTACGTGTGATGAAAAGTTAAGTTTATTACTAACATAACACATTTTTTGGAGTTATTTTACCAGGGATGAACTGAATTGTATAACCTAAATTCACAGTCAAAATCTATTACTTCATTTCTGGTGGCTCTTTCAGTCCCTAGTGGAACTGTTTTTCAGTTAGTTTCAGAAAGTAATAGATACTGCAGAGGAGTCATCTATTAAATGCTGCCTTCAGGAAACACTGGTAACTTTAATTAGCCTCAAAATGCAGCTCTAACTCTGTGCCAAAACCCTAGCGCTTTCAGGGGTAAAAGAAGGTAGAAAGAGTTGGTTTGTTTTCTTACCTTTATGTTCCCACCAGTGAAGTTGGATTTTACTCTTAGTGTTTATGAAAGTTTTGTATAACTATGGTATTGAAATTCTGGCTTCAGAATTGTTCAGCTGTTGGACACAGCAGTAGTTTTCAGAAACTGCCTAACTGGCTTACCTCGAACTTTGTGCACACACCAGATAAGAAAAAAAGAAGGTCCTAAACCTTTCTAGAAATGTTATTTTTTTTTCTTATACTAAATGTGATCTGAACTTAATGGAAGATGATTTTAAAACTCTGATAGTATTCATTCCAAGGCTAGTAGATTTTAGACTGGCTTTCAAACATTCAAGAGAGAATGTTTCAACTGCAGGTATATAAATTTTTGAGGTTTTCAGAAATGATCTGTATATATGAATATATATATCTACATAAGAAGAATGATAATTTTACAATTCTTCATTAATATTGCTTTTCTTAATTGACTAAACAGAAGAAACTGAGGAGATTTAATTCAGGTGTCAAAAGAAAAAGGTCTTTATTTGCTTAAGTTACGCAGTGCCTGTACATTTCATGACTCAGTCTTGCACAGAGTGGTGAAAAAGGGGTATGGGTAATGTTTGACAAAGTCCATGTATGGCTTGAACCTCAGGTTTATGTTATACCCATGGCAGTGCATAACAGTGGTTGTGTTGAACAATACAGAAAACTAGTTTATAGTGTCTGTAATGTTTAATTTTATAACATATTGATAATACAAGTTGCTTGATGCTTGCTGTAAGATACTGACTTCTGTGGGAGGTGCCCAGCAGAGCTTTTAGGTGAAGCTGCAATCAGAACCTATTATTCTCCCAGCAAATGTAAGTTAAAGCTCAATTAAAATTTCAGGAGGAGAGGTTACTCAGCCCATGGATCTAATTTTCTATCAAAACAAAATGCATAAATAGTTAGAATTGAGAGAATGCGGAGGCATTAGAACATCCTCAAGTCTGATCTTTGACTCAAAACTGGGAGGGTGGATGTGTAGATTTCAGTATCCTGTGTTTAGAGATGACTGTTAAAGAGGTACATTCATTTCTGTGCTGGATCTTTATCAGTGGAGGAAGAGAAAATTTTAAAGGTAATCAATCCTTTTTGGTTACAAAGCAGAATGGTTGAAATAAGATAAGGTTTCGCAAGATTAAAGAAAATTCAGCCATATACAGTAAGTGTAATTTGTAAGTCTAAACCCATATACAGTAGACACTGAAAGGTTTCTCAAAACCTGAAACTTGTAAGTACAAATGTATTTCATATACAAGAAAGATGATTAGATTTTTTGTAATCCTGTTCTCTGGCAGTTACCAGACTTGTCTTGCTGTTTGACTCACATCAACAAGCAGGTGAGGTTTACACTGAATTCTTCCACTGTCCTCAGACTTGCTGCTTAGCACACCGAGATATCCTGAACACATGTCCCAGTGTTTGTCCCTGTTACATGTGCAGTAAAGAAGGGGCAACGTGGGCAAGGCTGACTCAGAACCTAGTTTGGTGTATAACTTCTTGATAGAGAAAAAGAAACTGTAAAGCCACAATGAAGCAGTGACATGATATATATGGATGCGTGCCACCTGCCTTTTCCTTTGTTGGAAAATTCCTTGGGCTAATTAAATACAGTTTGTTTGTATAATGGAAACAACTACTTGACTATGTAATTCTGCCCTGCTCAGTGTGGTCCCAGTGCTATATAAAGCATTTTCATTGGAAACTCTGGAGTATTCTTTTCTATATTAGGAGAGAGCCTCCACCTCAGACCTTGTTTCTTTCAGTGATGGACTTGGAAACAGGTTTCTGGAGCTACGGTGTTGGGGGCTGTCACAGGCAATGGAGACCTGAACTCCTTGCCATAAAGAGTCAGGGTGTAAAGTTGCCAAGCTGGGTGACAAAATTAGGTTTTTGATAACTCCCAATGGCACAATTAAAATAGGACATTGCAGTTCTTTGAGAATCAAATAACTTTTAAGACCAAATCCTGTATGTGGTGTAGCAGAAAAAGGGGTGGTGAAGGGGTACTTGTCTTGCTTCTCCACATTTTTAAATGAAAGCTTCAGTGTAAAATGATGCCTGGCATTTATGCCTATTTGCAAAAATGCATGCATATTTGTCACACTTTTTCCTGAAGTCTACCAGAGGCAAAGTGAACACTGAAATCTAATTCTTCCTCTTGCATCAATGTCTAAATTCTGTCTTCCTCTTGAGTTTTTCTTTTTCTGTATCTTAAATGCATAAAGAATTCAAAGAAAGCATCAAGATATTTTCACTCTAATACTTTTAAGAATGAGCACTGCACTGGTCTCTATGAGGCTTCATTATATGAACAGTTTTATTGTTGATCAGATTTTGAGGCACTTTTTTTTTTTTTTTAGTGTAGTCCTTCAGGTTAAACATCCTTTCTATTAAATGTGACTTTTTACATGTCTGTAAGTTTATTAAAGAGAATAAATTGTTCATGATCTGACCTATAAATAAATATTTATTCTTGATAAAATACTGAGCCATTGCGTGACTTGGGGAAAAATAACTCTGCCTCCCTGTATTTCCTGACAGTTGCAAAACAATTATACTTCAAAAGTCACAGGATTTGAATTTCAAAATAACTTATAAGCTGGGAGCAGAGCTTTAATGTTTTTAAAACATTAGCAGGGAACTAAGTGAGAAAGAAGCTGGAAATGATTCTAGGAAGTGTCAGGAGAATAGTAATTCTCATTTGTACAGGACTTCACAATTTTGACATTCTTTTAGAAAAGTTGGAATGAACACCTTAGCTCTCTTGGAACAAAATGGAGAAAAAACACAACCCCAGTACTCCTCAGAGACCCACACATTATGTCTGGCACCAATTTTGGCAGCAGACCCAAAGCATGTGAAAGGATCCTTTCAGAGATTACAGGGAAGAGTTTTCCTTACTTGAGCTGTTACTGCAACCCAGATGACAAGTCAAGAGGAGAAATGAGTCTATTGATTTGAAACAGGTTACTGCATAGAAGAATCAGCTTGAATCAGTATATATGAATTGGCTTTAGAAGTTACAGCAAATGATTGTTTTTGTTTAGTCCTACCGGTAACCTCCCCTTCCCTATCAAACAGGACCTTTTACGCAGCTGTGACCATGTGTCCTAAGGCCCAGGAGGAGGACAGCATGTTTGGCAAAGCGTGTTATGAATGTCAGGAATATATTGTGTGAGATGGTAGGAAACTGAGGAACCCAGTCTTGCCTTGGTATTAATTTGCTCCTTGGAAAGCTGACAAAAGATGTAAGGGACAGGCGAGACAGTTTTGCTGGCTAAAAAGAATGAGTAGGTGGAACTTTAAACCATTAGCCAGATGCTAACCCAATGAATGGCTACTCTGTGACTCTGTTAAGTAAGAATTAGAAACTGAAAATATAATTAGGCTTGTCAGTATGGAACCTCTTCTCAGACAAATCAGCTTTTGTTTTGTTTTCAGTAGAGTTAGAGGTCTGGTTGATAAAGACAGCTGTGTCAATATTAGATGCTTTGATTTCTCTGAGGCATTTAATTTAGTACCATATAACATTTCAATTTAAAAACACTGCATTATGTAGCATTAACAGGCTATACAGCAGATGGATTAGAAACTGGCTTACTGACAGGTATCAAAATGAAGCTGCTAATGGGAAGAGATCAATGAGAAATGCCATTTTTCCAATGGTCTCCTGGCGGGCAGTTCTACTTTATATTTTTATTATTGATCCGGACATTGATGTAAAATCCTCACTGGTAAAATTTTCAGATGACTTAAAGGTCTATGAGGTAGCAAAAAAAAAAGAAACAAGTAATTAATCTGAATCACGCCATGAGAAGTTCAGTCATTGCGATGGGTTAATGCTGCAGTGGTACCGGATGCCATGTTACCGCCGTGATTGCAAATGCATGTGACAACCAAAAGTTGTGACAGCAGCCCCTTGTCTGACCTGTTGTGGAGTTTCCCAACTCTGCTACATGTTCATCTCTTCTCCAGCAATTCTCCCTTCCCTCCCTAGCAAAATTTAGTCTGAAGCTTCCTTATATAGGAGTATGTAGATCATGGGAAGGAAAAAGGTGAAAGATGATGTTCTGGTGCATATGTATATATATAAATAAAGTTGAGTAAAAGAGGGGGACTTCACACCAGACTTCTTGAGGGAAATGAAGTCAGATCAGCTGGAGCAAAAGAGATTTTTTTTTTTACACTTTTATTTTTGGATTCTCTCATGTCTGAAAAGTCAGTACCTCCTTTCCTCAGAGCTGTGTGATAACAACCTGCTGGAATGTGCTTTGTACTGCTATTTGCATTTTTTACTATCAAGCCTATGTTAGAGTTGGAGAAAGGCTGTTGTTGGAAGGAACTTTTAGCCCAACCTCTTGCTCAAGATGGGGAAACTTCAAAATTAGGTAAGATCAGGTTGCTTGAAGCCTTGCCCACTTGAGCTTCAAAAATTTCAAAGGCTGGGTTCTCATCTTCTCTGGGACCTATGTTTGGACCACTCCCATGAAGATTTTTTATTTTCCCTGTGCATAAAGGAAGTTTTGCATCTTGCTGTTCTTGCCTCTTGTCCTTTCACTGCGTATGTGAGAACTGTTTGAACTACTTGTCAGCTATGATTGATACAAATACTTTACATTAGTTCCTTGTTAGGATTTCAGACACCTGTAGAAGTGTCTCTAGCTGTTTAGTACTAAATGCGTTAAGAACTTAGAAAAGGAAAACTGTTCCTAGAAATATATTTATATCCACTAAAAATTTTACCTCAGTGCATTTGTAATTTGTAGTTTTTCTAAATGGACTCAAAAGGAAGCAAATAATATTTTGTTTCCCTTTTTTTTAATCTGTGCGACAATAAATGCCATAGTCGTAGGGTGTGCTGATGTTTTCTATAGCGTGTGAGGTTTATTTTGTACATAGCTACTCAAGGCACAGTTCTGCATGATTGTTTAGCTGTCTTGTGTAACTTTTTTTGCTTGTTTTCTTATGTCAGCAATAGAATATCCATCTAGTTGGATTGGTACTCTGGGTGTTATAGCCATTAATTTGAACGGGACCCTGATGTGTGTATCTGTGTGTATATATATCTTTTTAATGCTTGAATATATTACTATTTGTTAGCATACCTCAACACCTACATTTCAAATTCTGGTAGCTTCTGATAGCAGTGTTGGTACTTCCCACTGATTTGATTTGTACCTCCAATAAATAATAACCCCTAAACTATTTTTATTGCAGCAGTGATTTGCCCTTATCTATATTCATGCTCTCTACAGTCTTCATAATGTGCATAGAAGCAGCACCTCTTACTCCCTGCCCCCAAGAAGTTGTCATTTCTTTAGCTCATCTACCCGTTTTTCCCTCCAAACCCTAGTTAAAGATCTTTCTGTGCCTGAGTAGTTGTGAACCAGTTACAAAATGCATTTGGTAGGAAACAAACATGATTCTTAGACTTTCATCAGTTTTAATAAGGAAATATAGTATTTCATATGTAAGAAAGCAGCAAAGAATAACTAGAAATTTAAAAAGCTACAGAAATTGATAATTTGATCCTGAAAACAAGTGTCATAGTTGCCATCCTGGTGTTTATTTTGATTTTGAAACTGTCATTGTTATTATGAGAAATGAGATTTTTCTGAAAGGAGGAACTGGGAAACTGTAGTATGAAATGTTGAATGAGTCAGACACAAAACTGTTTTGCCAGAGTTTATTCTGTGCATAACATGATATTCCATCTCAGGTGAACCATATCACTAGACTTGGTTTTTCCCACTTCAAATCTTCGCCTAAAACTGTTCCCATTCTTTAGTTTAAACCATGTTTTGCTACAGTTAAATCTAGCCTGGTTGTTATTTTGGTCAATACAAAAAGTTAGAAATTAAATTGTTTAGTATGAAAGCAAGGTATTATTGCAAGGCAATAATTTTCTTCCAATTTTAACTACGTTAATACATGCATATATATATATATGCACACATACTCAGTTGAATCCCAGAGAAAAGCAACATGAATCTCTAGAAACTTTGACTTTACAGTTCTGAAATACAGAAAGCTGAAGTGCATTTGAGTGAAACAGTATTTTTGGCCAGTTGTGTGTGTAACTTGTATTTTACTCAGCTTTGAAGGGAACAGCAATAGAAGTGCTTAAGTGTCACTTAGGAAACTGTGAAAAAGATTCACAGAATCACAGACTGTTATGGGGTTGGAAGGGACCTCTGGAGATCAGCTAGTCCAACCCCCCTGCCAAAGCAGGTCCACCCAGAGTGGGTTGCACAAGAACATATCCAGGTGGGTTCTGAATGTCTCCAGAGATGGAGACTCCACCACTTCTCTGGGCAGCCTGTTCCAGGGCTCTGCCACCCTCAGAGTACAGAAGTTTCTCTTCATGTTTAGATAGAACTTTTTATGTTCCAGTTTGTGCCCATTATCTCTTGTCCTGTCCCTGAGTATCACTAAAAAAAGACTGGCCCCGTCCTCTTGACACTTACAGGAAGTATTTATAGGCATTGATCAGATCCCCCCTCAGTCTTCTCCAGACTAAAAAGACCCAAGTGCCTCAGCCTTATCAGTTTTATCATCAGTTTTATCATAATTTTATCAGTTTTATTTTAGTTCTTGTGGATCTCTTACAACTTGGGTATTCTAAGACTTTCCATTTTCTTTTTGTTAGTTCAGGAGTTATGACAAAGGACTGCCACAAGCAGTGAAATCACAGCTTGATGTATCCTTTCTAATTTCATATTACACCACTTATCCAGATTTTGGAGTTAGGCATGGATGTAACCCAGAACCTGCTCTTTGTCTGATAACTGTACTAAGGACAGAAATAGTACAAATGTTAACTGTAATAATAAATGTTCATCAGAACCGTTTTTCAAAGGCAAATACAATTTTAGCTCTTTGTTTAGCTGAAAAATCCTTTCAGTGAAAAATATGGACTTGCCAAGAAACCAAACATGCATTGCTTAGATGTCTTTATTTTATTCTTAAAATGGGCACAGATCTGTAAAAAGATCTTCAAGGTACTTATGAGGAACTATTGAATTTCTATGTTCTTCCACATTCACTGCCAGTTCAAATGATTGGGACTTCTCCACCCAGACTGGTAGGTTAGGTTGACCAAAAAGTAGGAGCCTTGGTTAAACGTTCTTCTCCAGCTGGCAAGCTGCACCCAAGGGTGAACAGGAGGAAATGGGAGAGTCAAATGCTAAAGTCAATGGCAGTTACTAGGGTACTGTACCTGCTTTTAAAATAAATATGTTAGCTGAATTACTTGGAGGATGAAAATTTTTATAAAGTAAGCCCTCTCTTCCTATTAACTCTAGTTAGTAGGCTTGGAAGGGGAAAGGTAATGATAATGTGCCCATTTAGGAACTGTATGTTGCTTTAGTTTCTCTTGGACTTAAGACTTTTAAACTGTTAGCTACTCATTAATGAAAAGCAAAGCACTTTTAAAAAATAACTATGATTTTAAATTATGAGTACTTGGACACACAGATGCATCACTTTTACAGATAGCTTTTAAAATATTTTACTGCAATTTTGATATATCTCATTCTAACTGACTCTTTTGTCATTATCTTTCATTTGTCTTACTGGGATTTTAATGGGCAGGGAGAATTTTTATTGGATGGATGAAGTATACTTAAAATTTGACCTATTTGACATGTCTTAATTTGTTATTCATACTTTAAATTTTGCCCTAAACTAATAAAATTATTTGTGTCCCACATGGGAACAGATTCTATGCAATTGAAACACCATTTTTGTTAGCAGAGAGTTATTTTGGCTTTCTTTTTAATGCAGTAGGATTTCTAGTCAGGTTATTAGATGTGTCTGGGTGAGGAAGAGTGTATTTGAGTGGCTGCTCCTTTTAATCCAAATAATCCTGGTCTCTAAAGAGGTTAAAATAAACACATATAGTTGCTTCCTATTGTCTATGCTTCGGTGGCTTGGCTAGTTAGACTATACGCCATCTCTGATTTATAAAGAGCAAGCCAGAAAACAAACTAAAACTCTGAAAAAGTAATGGCTAATTAAAGCAATAACTGTTGACTGAAAGACCAACACGGACTGGGTCAGAAATGGATTATTGTTCACACATGAGATAACCCCAGTTTCTATTTGCAAACCTATGCAAGTTGTTGTATTGATGTTCTTGCACAATCCCAGTGGAATTCTAAACTGGGTAATTTGCTTGAGGAGTAGATTTCATGTGAAATAACTACATATTACAAGTGTCGATGGGAACTGCATCTTTGTGAGATATATAGCAAGCAGATATCTTGGAACTGATTGTGTTTATGCTGCTAATACACAAAATCCATCTAATCTTTTTTTGTGGCCCCAGTAAATACTAATGGAAGAAATAGGCAAAGGGGAAGCTATTAAAATTTGTTTTAAAACAATAAGTGTCGTCCTTACTGATAATGAGCCTCATATGTAAACATTATTATACAGTTGATTTACATTGCTCTTTTATTCTAAGTAGTCAGTTTCTTAATTTGGCCCCTCCTAGGCAAAAAACCTTTTTCTTGTGCACACAACTGATCTCAGTACTAATGTAGCTCAAATGATGACACTTTTTTTTCTTGCGAGATGCTAATTTGTTGTTTAATGTATCATTAAGGAAGTTTTAATACTTCAGGAAAATTAATTCTTTAAGAGCAACTACAGTAGTATGCATACATAATGTCATATCTCTGTACACATATTACTGCTATCTTTAAATAATTGGCACTGTTTTCTGCTGTTCTTAATACCTCAAGCAGTACCTTGCTTTGAAAGTACCTGTCAGGTGCTTCACCTCATCTGTAAGTCTTATGATCTTGACTGGCAATTCTTTCTGAATTAGGCTGTGGTCCTGCTTCAGCTCTTGTTTATTCTTTACCAATTTTTTATTTAAGGTACTGCGAATATTGGGTTTAGGACAGGATAAAATAAAAATGCATATGGGGTATCTGCATTTAGAGGAATTAAATAACTTCAGCTATTTGACACTTAATAACTTTCAATGAAAACATCAAATTTTTTGGACTATATACTCCCAATATAATGGTGGTCTAAGGCATGAAATGTAGCTTGAACGTGATGTTTTTCTTATTAGTTTCTCTGACACAAGTCAGATTCTGCACAACTTCACAAATTGTTTTATCTTGAAACATACTTGGTGAAAAGCTTTGTTTAGAAAACCTTGTCTACTGCTAAAAAAACTACTAACATAACTGGAACATATTTCTAGATCTCTTATTATTTTAGCTAGCTCTGCATTAAACAAACCCAAACCCCTGTCCAAAACAGAATGCACAGAGGGTTCAACTGAAAGTCAGTCCTTGAACAGACCAAATAGTTTGCTGAAGAAAAGACGGTTTCTAAGTATTGATTATAAGATGTATTTTCATTTACTTAAAACAACCAGAAAAATCTATTCCTAGAAGTGGAATGGTCTGGTTCTCTGTCATTAGCTCTGTCATTATTACTCCTGGATAGTTAACTTTAAGGAATCTTGGGTTTCAAATTAAATGTCAAAAGTCATTTGGCAGCGAAAATGTCTCTGCCTAATGCAGAAAACAAACAACTCTGTATGACATATTTTCCATTTGCAATTGCTGTAACAGTGCCAGGAATGGTAATGTATCACAATTGCTTTTCTGGCAAAAATCAAATCAACAAAAAGCATTCTATTTTTAATACTAATACTTTCATTCTTATATACCATGTTATTTTGCTAAATTGTTTGAAAAACTTGAAGTAAATGACTATATATATTTGAATACTTGTTAGAATGTTGTTGTAATCTATACAGCTGGCTCTGCAGTATCTTGAATAGGTGCTGGGAAGGTAAAATTTTCTAGGGTCATTAAAATAAATAATAAATTCTCTTGCATTAACCCTGAATGCTGAGGCATACTTCAGGTGAGTGAAATACTAGGTAACCCATACAGTATAAAATACCAGTTACTGTCCTCCTGTACTCTGAACTAAGCTTTATATCTCCAAAAGATAGGAGTTGAAGAAAGTGAAACAAGACTAGTAGTGAATATTCCTATTGGGGCTAGAATGTATAAAACTAGACTTGGGAGTGTGATGGGCTGTTGTTGCTGTTCTAAGAGTGAGACAGTGCCTTTCAATGGTTTCCCACAATGAATACTAATTTTAAAATTAATGCATTATACCTGTGGACAGTGGTACAACTAGCAGCTTCCTACACCTGCTTCACAATCCCCTATATGTACATAATATAACTCTATTTTATCATGTAGTCCAAGTGTCTTAGGGAGAGCTCATGAGATTGAAGTTTTTTAAAGGCATTGAACATTGAAGAGGAGAGAGCTTGAATTCACCCTGCAATTTCAAATTTCAAGTCAGCTCCTCTGCCAAGCAAATAAAAAAAATGAAATTGGAAGATGGGGGTCAAGTGAAAACTACTTCCTGTTCTCCCCTCTCTTTCTAAAGAAAAGAAAGGAAGTGATGGAATGTTGAAATACATTCTTCCAATAATAGTTTCCTCTGATAATTTCCTAATGTGCAGGCAGGCACAGACTGAAGTACAAGGAACTGAGGAGAGGTTTAAATAATATAATTTTTATTATCTGACTAATACTAGTGCTCTACTGCTTCATAAATTTAGTGTGATATTGAAGTTGGTCTCCTCTTCAGTATCACAGAGACATCCATTGACATCCCAGCTGCAGTTTTATGCTGGGATTGAGAGCTTGGCTATATTGCACTGCCTGTGAACTCTTATTATCTAGTTAAAGGCACTAGTTGCAAGGAGCATTCCACAACAAGCTGAAATAGCTATGCTGGCATTTATTGGAAATTACTACTTTCCTTACTTGGTGGCAGGTGATAGAAAGATGAGAAGTTCTGCAAATACTGTTGAGGTTTGAATTAGATTGAACCTGGCGAATGCAAGTGATAAGGGATGTAGTTCAACAAGGACAAAAACTCTTTCCTAGATCTTGGTAGAAGCAGGCAAATGCATGAGCTTAGAACTTGGCTAGATGATATTCCTAAAGTGCAGAGAAGGGAAATAAGAATGCCCTGCTGTAGTGTTGAAGTGGTAGGTTTCTCTTGGACTTGAGAAAAGAAGGTGATTGCAATTGTCTTTAGATGAGTCAGTCTGCCAGCCCTGAGTATTGGTTAAGGATTTGATTAGTTGAAAGTATTTGGTTAAATAACGAACACCACTGACCAACCAAACAAAACTGAACAAAAAAATCCCCACATAAAAAAAAGGTTGTTTTTTTTTTTTTAATTATTATTGGTTGTCTTTCAGGTAGGCTTAACAAATAAGTGAGAAATAGTATCATGATTAATTGAATCTATAAGAAGTATATAGAGATGGATAACAGGGCCTTTGAGTTCCCTTTCAGACTTATTTTTCTACAGTTGTGCGCATCAGATACTCCTCACTTGTATGGAGTGACTATATACAATCAGGAAGAAATCAAGTCTGTCTGTAGAAGCGGGAAATTTATTATGTCTTTTAAAAAATATTCTTGCTAAATAGAAAAGAAAGCTCATGAACTACAGCTAACAGCAGTCCTCAGATGTGGAATAATAAATAACCATAAGCAAAAGCTTCAGTGTTATCTCTGCCAGCCACTGCTATACCTTTTGGTTAAATCTTGAATCTCCCAAGCAAAATGTTTGCTCACATGGGGAAATAATTAAAGTGGAATATAAAGAGAGAGTTAGGCACGTTTGCAGGAACTTCTGCTCATCAAACATTTTCATAGTTGTACTGTAATTCTCTCCTTACATCCACAAATGCTCTCCCATTTAGTTGAATTCAGATTCATTATTGTCTTCAATGGTATTCAGTCCTTTCAACTCTGAAATGCATAGAATATTTTCCTAGATCCATGACAGGTTATCTTTTTTGTCTGAACAATTCACCGTTTGAGAGTGTAGTGGGTGATTATTGACATACAAGACTGGAGTCAGTTCACAGCCCAAGCAATTAGCAGCTGAGATATTCTGCTGGTTTTTTATCCCTGTTTATTGGCCAATTTTCTGGCTAAACAGAACAGAGAAAGCGTACTACTTTTTTTCTTACCTATCAGCTAATTTCCAGAAACATACAAACATAATATAACTTCGATGGCATTTAATGTAAGTTAAATCACCACCAGGCTCTGCATCTGTTTGGAAGAGAGGTTTGAATTCCAGCCTCAGGCAGAAAGTGATTTCATATTAAGAATGCACAGCAGTGGTGTTGTAAAATCTGTGGAGACACAAAAGTGTGCTCATAACCATTTGACATGGGAAGCTCAGGCTGTCAAATGTTGAAATTTCAAGGGCTTCTTGATGTCTCAAAGAGATTTAAGGCCTGATCTAGAATTAATGGTTGGGAAAATGAGTAGTTGGTCATCTGTGGCTTGCTGGAGAGGATCAGGGGAAGGCGCATGATATATAAATATTTTAGAAAGAAGCTGAATGAAATTAGCCACTAAGCTTTCCTTTATGGTGTTTCTTTTCTTCTGGCTGAAGACACGCTCATGCACAAGAAAGCAAAAAGCAGGGAGAAAAGAAATGCAGAGAAGTTCTGTGTTGCAAAGAAGGCCATTGCTCTGTTGCATAGATAGATACTTGGTGCTTTTTACATAATAGAAATCACTCTTCCATTAAAGAAGTGAAAGCAAATACAGAAACACTTTGGACCAATGTCTATGAAGAAACTGGTCTCTGACTACCTCCAAGAGTTCAAGGTACAATATCCATATTTTGTGCCTAATTTCTGTTTCAAAATTCAGTAGTTGACTCACTTAGGGCTAAAAAACTAACTCACTGTGTGTATTCGGTTTGCATGAACAGAGTCAGTGCTTGTCAGGAAAGACTACAATCATATCACTGAGACACTGCAGGGGGCTGACATTGCGATATCTTCTGTTATAGAGTATACTGGTAGATGGATTTGAGTTTGATCAGTTTCGGAGAATTGCATCGTAAAGGACATCTAAATTACATTTTATACTTTGCTTTTATTGTTCTTTTCCTGTAACAGCTGACCCCAGTGAGAAGAAATTGGAGTGCAGGAGCAGAAACCAACAGGGTGGAGCATTTAAAGCTAAAGGTTTTTTTCCTGAAGAATGCAGATTAATAAGGACAAGTAATTTAGTCTGCTCACATTGTATAACAGACAGCTGATTAAGTAGACACTTAGTCTAGAAGGATCTACTGAAGGATCTGTGGATCTAGAAGGATCCACAGAGCATCTGTACCTGCAAAATACAAGTCCAAAGTGTTCTCTTGAGACCCCAAACCAAAAGTGAAACCTGTGGAACAAGAGATCAAGAGACAAACCCTGTAATTTTTAGCATTACAGGAAGACAGGAGGAATGAGGGCATAAGCAGTGCACTCAGTCAACACAAAACAAAGGGTGCTTTAAGTTACTGTCATGATGTGGTTTTGTTTTATAATTTCTATTTGCCTGTGTTTGTCTCTGCAGTATAGCAGAGAGGCTTTTGAGTATGCCAGAAGTGTTTGTGTAGTCCCCTTTGATACAGCTGAAGCTCTGCTAGATTGCTGCTGTCTGATGATGGAATTTCAATGTATAGTTTAGAAAAAAATCAAGTATCTCCTCTATCCTTAATCTCTCTAGAGGATTGTATAAAACTCTCTATTTTACAATATTCTGTGAATAACTGTGCTATTGCCTGCTTTATTCAGCAGCAGGTATATCAAGTAAGCCAAGAAAAATCCAGATACTCTTTCCAGGTGAACAGATGTTAATGTCTTCATTCAATTTTTATTTCCAGTTCTTGCTCTGCTAAACTCCCACTGAAGTCAGCAAGTCTGTCTAAATAAAGAACAAATAAAAACTGAGTAAATGCCTTAGGTTTTGTTCCAGGGCAAGGAAATGACTATTGGATTCCTGATCAACCAAGCTTTTCCACAGAGAGCAAATATTAAGATTTCCATATATTAAAAATTCAACGTGTATAATTCAAAATAAGTCCAAAACCATCCATCTCTCATTCATTGCATCTTCCATGAGAAATGCAGGTAAATGCTTTTAATAGTACTTTTTGTTTCTGTAATGGCTATGTTTTGGGTTTTTTGGGGGGAGGGGGAAGGTGATTATAGCTCCTATAAAAGGTAATTATTATTTTGCGGCCTTTTTTTTTTTTTTTTTTTTAGGAGGGGTAGAACTGAAAACCAGTCTTGTATGCATTGTGTAAATCAACAAACAATGTATTATTTATTGGTAGGTATAGACTGATAGACTGAAGTGTGCATAGTACTACCTTCAGAACCTGCGGTATGAGTCAGTGTCAAGAAGCAATTTTGAACCTAGTTATTAACTGAACCTGGTTATGTTGGTTCAAGCTGGTTTAATTTTTTTAACGTGGGAATGATTGCTTTATAGTCTATGATACAAATTAGCAGCAGTTCTCTCCTTCCTGCCACTTCTCATATTATTGGTGGTTTGAATTCGAATGTTTTGAAAAGAAGAATTTTCTTTTTTTTTGAAGTCCAAAAGTGCATGTGCCAGAGGTAGGGTGGCAGAGAAAGCAAGGAGGTTAAAGAACTTTCTGTATACTATGCTTTTGTGTGATGCTTCTTTTAGGACCTCTGATAGATGGTTTGATTGGTACTTTTGGTTAGCTACCTCTATCTGACAGCAAGAGTCATAGGTTAAAATGAGGTTTGTTATAAAATAGCAATGAATGGAGTGTTACATGGACCTCCTTGCATTTGGGTAGATATGCTCACTTAGACTGAAGCCTGATGAGATGGATGTGCTCACTCAGGGGGAGAGGCTGGCTTCTGACTCCGTCTCAGGGTGCAGTTACTGCAGGGTTATTGAATGCTAACATCAAAACCTGCTATGGGAGTTTTAGAGCTTCTGTGATGTGCAGGCAAATCAATGGCAATCAAGGAGATGAATTACTGCATACCTGACATGAATGTGCTTGTTTGTTGCACTAATACGATCTAAATGCATACTATTCAGAGATTCCTAGTATATATTAACCTATTTATTGAGCTCAGATATTAAGAGAGGCTCCATTGCTATACTTTTAGAAAGCCAAATATGGTGAAAAAACATGGAAATTATCCAATGGGAGGTTTAACCTTTAAGGCTTTTTATCCAGTTTTGAGAAATAAAATGGCAATAACAGCTAAAACCATGTGTCATCTTCCCATCAGGATGTTTCTTCTCTAACATAGATATGAAAGTTAATAGCATTCAATGTTGACTTAGATTTAGCTTTAATGATTGGGTACTGTAGCTTAGGGCAATTTTATTTCAACTTGTTTTCAGCAGGATAGTATCACACCATCTGATGTGATGCAGCTTCAGTCCCTGAAGTGCTCCTTGGTGGTTTTTCTCCTGCATTTAATAGTTAGCATGCGGAATCTAGGATAAGTAGCAATCCTACCAGCACTTCACAAACAAGATTGACCTAAAATGAATGGGTGTACAATGCATCAATCCATTTTGTAGATTCCAACAGTTACCAGAGTTGGGAATGAGCATTATCTCTACTTTTTGTATTCTTAACACAGAGTTGCTATATGTGTGTCAAAGGCATAACTCAAGGGCAGCCAGACAGTTTGCATCATGATCAGTGCAGTGAATATGATCCCCCCAAAACACAAAGGGAGAAAATGAAGCACTTTAGAGTAGATCACAGGATCAGAATTTTATATGAAGCATTTGCTTGTGGTGTTAAACTTGCTTACCATAAAAGAAGTTGATGCAAACTAGCTTAATCATAAAATGGCGAACTTGTGATGCACTGATTCTTCTGTCCCCAGTTTTTGAAAGAAGCGACTGTATACACTTAGTTTTGGTGTCTCCAAGCAACTGTATCCAAAATTAGTTTTGGTGGTTTACTCTTCAGAGCTGCAGGAAATGCAAGTGTTCATCTAAGAGAGCCAGAGAGTTGCATCTTGCTTGGGTTTTGTTTTTTTTTTTTTTTTTTTTTTGTGTGTGTGTGTTTTTGGGTTTTTTTGTGGGGTGGGAGAGTTTGCTTGTTTTTTGGAGGAGATGAGAAAGAGGGGGTCAAGATCTGTTAAATGGAGCATTTTACAGCTATTTGAACATCCTTATCTCGCTACAGTTTCAGCAAACTGTTTTGCCTGTAGGCAAATCTTCACAGTTCAGATTTCCTCAGGATGCCTTGGGGTTTAACTTGAGGTGAAACTCAGGCTGTTTATATTTACATTTGAACTTGCACTTGTCAATGTGAGTTTGGGGATCAATATCCAGAGTTCTATCTTCTTTATTCAGGATTTTATGTATTTTAGTTACACATGAATATGGCTGAGCGCACATCAATGTGCTGTGCTTTAAGTGTTTAAGCAAACAACTGTCTGACGACTGCCAGGTAGTGCTGCAGTTACTAGTTTTCCACTCCACGACCAGACCTTAGCTCATCAAGCTCTTGTAACATGGACACTTAGGAATTGTGGTTAGTCCTGAACGGTAACAGCAAATACCACTCATGCGTTTGTTGCCTTACGTTTTGTTTATGTCTCCCAGGAACAGATTTATACCCCATGAGTTTATAAACCCTGTTGCCTTTTCTTTTTCTTTTTTTTTTTTTTTTTTTTTTTTTTTTTTCCCCCTGTTGTTGAAACAGAAACAGGAATAGCAGGAAGCCCTCAAGCACAGAGCACAGATCTGGTTATCTTATTCAGTAACAGGCACAGAGCATGACAAACCAGAATCATCAGTGTGGCATTGTCACCAGAGACACTGAGTAAAACCTCTGCTGGCATCTCTCATGTCCAGAGATTGGATCCACATTCCCGAGATCACATAGGCCGTATCTTCCCTGGATCTTATTAGACTGCTATAGCAGGATCATCCATATGCCAACAAGCCCTTTGAAATGTCTCCCTGTGGTTTTGTTATTTTAACTTCATAATACATATCAGAAAGGCCAAAGTTCTCTTTTATTGTCTTACTGCATCTTAATAGAAGCAAGCAGTAGAAGCCTGGGCAGCAGTTTAGAGTAAGCGGAATAAAAATTCAAAATACTGCTAATGGCTCAATACAAAGGCCTCAGTTTTCACTTGGATTTTTTTTAAATTTATTTTTATTTTTTCATTTTTTTGTGACAGGGTAATCTCTGTTTCATCTCTACAAGAAATGCTTTTGGCCTTTTTATAACTACAGCTGCCTGGAGAAAGCCTAAAGGAGATGTTATCAAACCAGACGGTACAGCAAAACACATTATATAAACATGCAATTTGTACCAAGGAATAATTTGAAGTATGAGGGGGAAATGTCAAATACGATGTCTGAAAACCAATTTGGCTTAAAATTCAACACATTATGTATATGTGGCATTTGCCAGCTTTCCATTCATCCTTGGAGGGAAGGCAGCCATCAGTCATACCTGCATGTCAAATACTGTCAACAGTGCTAAACTTGTTCAGTGGATTTTCTCCTCTGGCTGGCACACATTAATGTAGAATATATTAATGTAAGAACTCTTACTGTGACTTTTTTTTTTATAGGCAGACAGAAATTATTTCACCTCAAATATATGTTATGAAACTGAAGAATATCTATAAGTCACTATTGATAGAAGTTTGTTTCCGTTCAAATGTTGCTGCATATTAGGAATGACTTTTTCTTTCTATTATTAGAATCCTTTGAAAGGTTGAGCTAGAAGGGACTTTGAAAGATGAACTTATCTGCTTGCATGCTCTGGAACAAATATACTGAAAACATCTCTGACAGATACATTTACAATCTATGGTGAAAAATCAGTTTTCCTAACGTCTAAACTAAGGATTGCCTCCCATTTCCCAAATATGCAAAGATTAATTCCTTTCTTCCCTGCTAGACATCTATCCCTTTTTATCAGTTTAGAACAAATTTTACATATTTGGTAATCTGTTGTCATGTGACTAGGCTTTGCATTTTTTTTCCTGAAGTTAATAAACCGATTCCTTCAGACTTGCAGACTGAGTCAAGTTTTGTAGGTCTTTTTCCTATTGATACCCTCTAAGCTAATTTTAATTAGTCTTTATTCATTAAATTGGGATGTCCAATCCCAGACACAACATTTTGTGTGAGGTTTATTTGGTCTAAGTTTTGAGTGGACTCGATTAAGGTGGAGTATTGGAGTATATATGTTGACCTCTCTTCAATATTTTCATATATTTAATTTCTTTATGTATCATACCTGCTAATACTTTTAACTGCTAATACTGTTATTAATTCATTCCTGGAGGTATTCAAAAAATGTGTAGATGTAGTTCTGAGGGGACATGATATAGTGGTAGCTTGGCAGTACTAGGTTAACATTGGGCTTGACGATTTTAAAGGTCTTCTCCATCTAAAATAGTTCCATAATCATCACCATGTTTATCTCGCCTGCCCCTGCATGGTGAGGATGGGGTCCTGTCAAGAGGATGGTGGCAGGGCAAGGGGAGAGCATGGGGTAGGAGGGCTACCCAGCCAGACGTGATGGATATATACGTGGGGATATGCTGCAGATACAGGTCTTATCCAAGCCTGATGTTAAACTGGGAATGGTGTTTGCATGAGACCTTGCCTTGCAAGACAGACTTAGCCATTCTTGTTCTACCGGTACACAGACCAGGGTTCAACATGCGGCCGTTGCTTCAAGGGTAGGGCACAGGATAATACTCAGTATTCAAGTATAAAATGTACAGATGTGTGTGTTTTATGGTATGTATCTGTGATGTTAAATGGACATTTAGCTGAGTGTTAAGTGGGTTTGGTACTTAATCATTTTTGACTTTTCACTGTTTATAGTCTGTCTTGGAACGGACTTTGATAAATGAAACTATAACAGTTATTTTAAATTTCTTTAGTCTCATAGCTACTCCATATTGAGCCTTCATGTGTTATATTTAAATGCTTTTAAAAAATACATAGTCTGTTGTAATAGCCTGTACTATAAATTCTGTAATACTGGAGAGGCTGCATCCTCTGCTGTTTTGTAAAGAGCAAAGTAGGAATCTTTGCAAAATCCTCTGCAGCTATTGGAACTCAGGGCTAAGCCTGTTCAAACGAGAGCATCAGAACTTGGGCAGTTGTGTAAAACAGGAACTAAGTTTTGCAACTTTCATTCTTCTGAAAACAGTATTTGATATTTCTTTTTTGTTGGCTGGACCTGAGGCCTCCTCCTTTTATTTAACAGTGGTCTATTACATTCCTCTGGAGTTAGCATGCTTCCTGTGGTACTCCATCATCATGTCAAGGTGGTACTTCACAATATTTTTCACATTTTCTGCCTCATACATCAAACTATAGAGTGTTATCCATAAGGCACAGCTGTCATTCTGTAAAATTTTTAGCAATGCTCTCATTTTTATCTGACATCTAGAAATACCTAAAGTAATAAAAAATAATTTCTACCTCATATTTGCTTTGGTGCTCATTCTGTCCCTGTCAGTGTCTATACGTTATAGCAGATGAGATTTATACATCTCCTTATTTGCCATTCTGTGAGGGCCAGGGACAGAACCCCAGAGTGTGAAATTACTCCTGTTTTCAGGATAAAAAATATAATATTATTTCAACTTGCAAAAGCTTCCATTGAATGTATTGTATGTGTTCTTTTTGAACATAAATCAACACTTCATCGAATGGTTTTTATTCTTCCCGTGCCCTTTTCTGTATAGATACTCACATTCTCCTCTTCCTACAGTTCTGAAGATCATTAACTTTTGCAGCATTTTTTACAGAGAATGATTTTATTCAGGAGAGGATGGGATGTCAGAATCTGCCCTTTATTTGTTATTCAGTTGAATTAAGAGTCATTTATCATCTGTGAATTCAATCCTCTAAGTACTTAAAATCATCATGGAGAGAACATCAAATAAATCGGTTGTAATTTAAAGTAATAATTTGCATTAAAATCAAGAGATATTGTCATAATCTCATGCAGTTGAAAAAACTCCCAAAATCTGAGTTCCAGATCTTTTGACAGTTAACTTTGTTCTGTTACTTCTGTGCAGCTGATACCTTTCTCTGATCAGTAACTGGTCAGCTTTTCATGGTCATCTGTTTAAGACCTCATTACATTTCTTCATGAGCTGCAGGTCAACTTCAAAGAATGTGAAGGATTTACATCTCTGATTTGAGTCTGTAATTCATTTGTTAAATCACTTCTGAAACATGCATGTGGAGTATGACTGAAATAATCAGACTTACTCAATTGCGGGATCCTTAACAGGATTCTAACAGCGCTACATGATAGCTCTAGCTGCTTCACAAATACGTTATCTTCCCACATGTTATTAACTTCTGTATATTGGCATAGATTGATAAAAAAAGCTTTTGAAAAGTTAATGCAAATATTGGTAGGTTAGCCCAGTGTCTCTTAGTCTGCAAAGGTACACAGATTTAAATTTATTGTATGGAGGCACTCTGTCCAGTATTAGCAATTCAAATAAGGATCTGTGCTTTATACCAGAGAGCAAGTACTGTCGGGGTTTCAAAGTTAATTAGACTAAACAGACAATTAATTACATCTTATTAAAATGTAAAGGACCTGTGACAAATTGCACTAATTGCATGTTCTAATATATCTGAAGAGGTCAGGCTACTTAAAAAGTGTGTTGTTAATGGAAGACAAATGCAGTTTTATATGCTCGATAGGAATATTATAAACTGCATTATTTATTACTCTGGTAGAACACTTAATAATTTTAAGCTCTAAATCAAACTGTTCATTAAGCCAGGGAGTCAGCACACAGCCCTGAAAATAGTCTGTAAAAACCTGCTGCCAATGTAATATTAATTTGAAGGTCTGTTGTTTTTTCCCTCCCTCTTAGCAATACTGAAATACTGTTATTTTAAAGTATGTAAACCCTAGGGTAGCTTGAGTGCTTTGAAGTTTTCCCTTACTCTCCCAATCAAATAGCACAAAAACATCTTACATTATTAATTTTTTTCAGAATTATGTAAAAATCCACCTCTCGCAGGTCTAAGCTATAATAATTCTATGTGATAATTACCAGTAAAATGAAGAATGAATTAGTGGATAATAGCACAAAGGATACAGAAGAAAGGCAAGGAATCTCCCTAAAAGCTTTGTAAGTTTTGCTGTTAAATGTATGGTGACTTTTGGATTGAGTAGATATTACATATTACTTAATGTACTGATTACATTCAGTTTAAAAGTGTTGGGGTAAGTGGAAAAGCTGCTGTATTTATGCATTGGAGATGGGCCAAGATAAGACTAGTCCAAGAGTGAAGGTTTGCTATGACGGAACAAAAAGGGAGATGCCATTTCAAATCACAACTAACACAGAAGAACACAGAATCACATTTAGATATCCTTAGTCACAGGCTTGGGAGTACCTTATTTTTTTAGACTGCTCAGTTAGGATAAAAATCAGTGCTAAGAAATACATCTAGAGTGAAAGCCAAGGACACTACAGTGATGTTAAATATACAATGATTGCACAGGGGTGTAACCATACTAAAACACACATTCAAAAGCACAATTTTATAGACGTTTCCATACCAGAGAATGTGGAAGACAGTGTCAGAAATTTAGTGATGTGCTGAGAGCATTATAAATGACAATCTACAAGAGTAACTTTCATTTCATGTAATGTGAAGAACAGAGGAGGAAAGATGATGTACATTGGTATGACATCTAGGGTACATTCCATTTCCCTTTGTATCTTATCAGTTACTACATTTCAAGTTTATTATTCTTGAATTCCTGCACCTTTCCCCTCTGTTAAGTTAATGTCTAGATGTTAAAATATTCTTACTGGTTACCGATCCTGGTAGTTTGTAAGAGTCAAAGGAATCCAGCTATTGTAGTGCCTAATTACTATCAAGTTGGTGAAATTTAGATGATTTTTTTGGATGACAAAAAATTTGTAGCTCTTGATGGGAGCATATTGTTTTGACCAAAGAGGTGCCAGTTTCAAATCTGAGTAAAGACTAGAGAATACTCTTGACTAAGAGAGATATTTTGTTATAGAAATCCTACATACTTACTGAAAATCCATAAAATAAATAAACCACACAAAGAAACAGAACAAAACTTTGAGTGAGATTAATATGGGGGTTTAGGTTCCATTCCCAATTAAAATTATTCTACTTTGTACCACCCTTTTATGCTGGCAACAAAGCATTTGTGTTGTCTTCTCCTTTTAAAGGAATAGGTTTCTTATGAGCCGGGAGAGTAGTTTAACCATCTTGGGATATACTGAAATGGGTTTCTTTTTCGTCTTTCTGCACTTGTCCTAGTTTTCATGGAATTTATTGAACATTTAGTAGGAGAAGAATTGAACCCCTTGTGCTATAGCTTTTTAGGGAATAACAACAAATAAAAAGGTGTTGGTTTTGGGCAGGGGTTGGGTGGGGTGGGGGGTTTGAATGGGTATTTTGGTTTGGGGAGTTTTTTGTTTGTTAGTTTTGTGGGGTCTTCTGTTTCATTTCATGGGTTGGGGTGGTTTTTTTTTTTGTTGTTGTTGGGGTCTTTTGTTTGGTTGGGGTTTTTTTGTTTGTTAGTTTTGTGGGGTCTTCTGTTTCATTTCATGGGTTGGGGTGGGTTTTTTTGTTATTGTTGTTGGGGGTCTTTTGTTTGGTTGGGGTTTTTTTGTTTGTTTGTTTTGTTTTTATTTTAAATCAAAGTTGCTCTATCTGGTAAGCATAGGAAAAATGTCCCATGAAATTGCTTTGGCTAACTCAGCCATGCTGAATTGCCTGAGGTAGTCAGGACATTTTTAAGACAGGATAGTTCAAGTATAAAGTTAATATGTGATCTGGTTGCAACATAACTATATGAAACTCTGTTGTTTGATATGCTATGTTGTTTCACATGTTCTTTGCTATGTATGATTTTTTATAGACAGTAAGGTAGTACATTATTAATGTAGTACATTAAATCAGAACATTTAAAATTTCGATTACAACTCTTTTCTGAATAAATTTTAGAAGTCTATGACAATCTTCTACTTTACAAGAGCTGCACTCTTAAGTCCATTCCATTTTGGCAATTGTTGTGATTGCATAGTCTTTTAAAACATATTCTGAGTTCTTTCTAAATTATTAGGCTGTGGTGTTGCTGGAATGAAATTCATGTAATGTGTCTAAATACTACTATCATTTGTCTGTGTTTTCCCTGGCTTTGCACCAGTAGTCATGTTCTGCAATATACTTTTCTTCATTAAGCAGAGAGACTAAAATCATCTTTTTGATTAACTCAAATGGATAAGAGTAATGTCCTAATTTTATTTAAAGAATAAATCTATAAATACATTTCCTAATGGCTTGGTGTATCAGAAGATAAATTATGGTTATTAATAGTGAATACAGTAATATAAAATATAGAAGAGAGTGGAAGCGATCAAATACAAATAGGTACATTTTGATTACTGATAGAATAAGTGCTTTGAACCATGTACCTAAATAATTCTTAAACAATCTGTCAACATAAAGTACAAAATACCTTACTTCAGCAAGACATTTATATATAAAACTAAGATTAAATATGTAAGCCATCTGTACTTAAGAAAGACTATTCAATTGTTTAAACTGAAGATTTTCTTAGTCTACTGAAGAGAGAGAGCAGAAAGCTGATATGGTTTGATGCTCATCTTATTTTCTAAGCTCTTAATTGGATAACCTAGCTTTTACTATGCTGGTATAAATGTTCAGTCCACATACAGTGCTGTGTCATAGTACTTCTCATAACAAGGAGTACATTATTTTTATTTTTTTTTTCACTGCTATTTCATACTTGTCCCTAGGGGCTGTGGTTTAATTGGTCTATGAACAACTTCACGCTCAGCAATGTTTGACAAATCTTGCTGCTCCAGAGTAGTGACACAGAACCATATGCTCCAAGCTTAGTTCTTGCCATCAAGAGTACTTGAGCTGCATGCCTTGATGTTCGTGATTTTTCACATGACTATTACTTTAGCTGACCTGTGGCACTTAATGGTGCTACTGAGCTTACATTTGCTTCTAGTTAACGAGCTAACATGCAGTATTGTTATTGCTAATTAATCTGATTTTAACCACATGTGAAAACCATACAGACTCTGCTAATATAAATTTATGAAGAAGTATTTTTTTGCTATGACACTGTCTCTCCTTAATTAACCTACACTATAGCAAAGAGAAATTAGCTGCCCTAGAAACAAAGTCATGTATGCATAATCTTGGTACAATATATGTAGGAGAGCCTTTTATCATCTCATGTCTTCCCCAAACAAAGGAGTGCAGCAGAAATCTAATCTTGAAATATTGGTATACCTTGCACAGAAACCGTGTATAAAAATGACACCTTGGTAGATCGAAAGAGAAGTCACTGATAGAATGAAATCTTCCTCTGAAATGGTCAGGTTATACTCCCCAGTATGTACACCTTATGGAGAGCTGCCAAAATAAACCCACATGGAGATGAAGAAAGAAATTGCTGCTCTCTGAATGACAGCCTCTGGCCAAGCTCCCCAGAGAAGCCTTCAGGACCAGTGATGATGAGTTTCAGGGTCTGACCAGGATAATAAATTGATCCAAAATAACAAACCTGGTGAACCCTTGAGTGGTGTGATATGATTTCTGAGTATACCTCTTGCAGCCACGGGGGGAGACAAAGGACTGGCTGGCTGTCTTGACCTGACCAGTGAGCTGTGCAGCTGGAGCTGTGTTGTTCTTACTCTAGTGCTACCTGTGCTGCTACTGTGACCTAGGGACTGAGAAGGAAAGAAGTTTTCTACAGGTAGAATAAAGTGAAAAAGGAGGTTAAGGAGTGAGAAAGGGATGACCATATACTTACAACAACACACTGAGCAGAAGGCGGCAAAATGCTGAGGGTGTGAAGAAGAGTGCAATAGGTAAGACACAACGGAGAGGAGGTAACCTCCACATAACAGCATGAGATTTGACTTAGTTATCCAAAAGAGGAGAGAGTGTATTAGTGTATCTCTTCATTCAAATATGCAATGCACATGGGAATAATGAACAAAAGTTATTATTACATGCTTATATATACTAGGCATGGCAACAGACAAATAATTTGAGGTATGGCAGTTTGAGAGGTGTAAAGAAATAGCTAATTACTTTGACACAATGCTGGCTTCTTTGGATTGGGTTGGAGACCAGAGAGAGCGAGTAAGGTACTGATACTGCCAGATATGCATTTTTTTAATTTGGTCAGTAATAATATAGACTATATGATATCTAGACCTGTAATAATAATATAGATTTATTCTAATTCTATCACTATAAAAGTAATCCTGAGTGTGATTACAGTGTACCAGTCTTAATCTCATAAAAGATTATATAAAAGAGATTAAAACATTACATTTATAGTGGAAATACATGCTCATTTATGTGTGTGTATGAATATACATTGTCATTATACATTTACTACAAAGGGGAATAGAGTTATTCAGACACTCACACAAAGTCAGTGTTTCCATTTCAGTTATTTTCTCAAAAAAATACCTGCCTCTTTTTATGGACAGACAGGACTAGATAATTACATTTCTTGCAAATCAGTTTGCAACCAGATGGATCAATGTACCGATTCAGAGATAAATTATTTTTTACATTGCATCTAATAGTTCTGTTCAGAGATCACTGCTCTCTCCTTCACAGTATTTGTCTTCACCACAGTATTGCAAATTTGTAATGAAATTCATAGACTGATGTAGAGTTTCTTGTGATGGTCTCTAGAGTATCAATATTCAACTAGACAGTAAAAGGAAAAATAGGCAGATATAAATTCCTCCTATTATGTAAGTCCATACCCTGCATAATGTATTCAGAAGGTCAAGGACTTATTCTGTGTTTACTTCTGACTGTTTTTGTGTAAATTCAAACTGCTCGCTTTCTGTGCAGCATAACACACTAACTAACATCCTCTTATGTTATATAAATGCTTAATAAAAAGTTAGAGATAAATTAGTAAATAACATTGGTTTGTTATTTATATGTTTTCTTACACAATAGCAGAGGCTAAAAATTATTGTACCCTTTGAAATAATGATGAACACAATCTAACAAGTAATCTTTAGAATATTACAACAACCTGCAAGCTTCTCTTCGTGCTGGAGGGAAGTAGTTTTTTTCCCTGTTTGCGGGAACTGTAAAAGACATTTATTCTCTATGATCTTAAACCAAATGTATAGTTTAGTTTAATGTACTCTTTTATACAACTGCAAAACTGGTCACTTGACTAATACACTGTCTGTTGGTTGTCTTGATGTGCTTTGTCTGGGTGCTATGACCCAAGAGCTGCTATAGTTATATGTCAGCCTAAGGGACAAAATGTTTCCTTGTGTTGTATATATTCAAAATTTAACTATGCTGTCAGGAGAAAGCCCAAGTATCATTTGGCAAACAGTATGAATTTAGATATAGAACACTTGATTCCTCTTTCAATTTACTTGTGTATAAAACCTCTGATTTCCATGTTGGGGTTTTTTGTGCCTTTCCTATGTAGTTTTTAATGATAGTCTGAAATGTTTTCCTTAAACCTGGCGGACATCTGTAGCAGCAACATGCTGAAATTATAATTGAAATGAGGAGCTGTGATCATCCTTATCATCTGCATATGTCTCCACATGGTGAGCATTAATTTATTCTGGTTTGCTATCTTTGTATGTTAAGACTGATTCATACTTTCTAAATATAATCAAAGACAACAGTTGCCCTCTTCTGTATCTTTAATAAAAATGAATCTTCCCAGCATTTTTTTGTCTGGAAAAATTACTATTTTATTCTAAGATTAAATATCTTCTTTTCAGTGTCAGTTTGAGTGGAATAAGCCATTTGACTCCAGCTCCAAAATGCTTTTATTATAGAGGCCTCAGTAGGGGTTCTACAGTTTAAAATTGCATTTTGATTTTCAATAAAAGCAGGACTAAAATCTCTCCATTTGATACCATAATGGTTACATTTAATCGCTAAATTTGGCACAAAATCTTTTCAAGGGACAACTGAAATTTCTATCTGTTCCTCCAATAAAATATTTATAACATTCTTCAGTAGAAATAGTTCAAAAAGATCTTCTTCAAAATGCTATTTTGGTTCTCATCTGGCTTGCCTTCCCATAGCTGAGTGACTGGCAGTTTCAAATTTCTAGGTGCTGATGTTCTGAAGGTTCTTTGGACATTGGCCTTTTCTGAAAAGTTGATATCCTAGTTCTTTAGTTTAGGATAGCCTAGCTTTCTGAGTTTGGCAAAGATTAACCAGTAAAATTTTCTCTATCCTTATTCTTGAGGGATGGTGAATTAATGCAACAGAGTTACAGGGAATTTCATGTGTACCATGCTCAAGAATTTCACATATTTTACTACTTTATACCTAGTAAAAGAACTATCCCTACTGAGTGTAAAGGGACTTAGCATAAAATGCATGTGAAGACTCTATATATTGCAGGGCTATATTTACAGATCAAATAAAGAAGACTTCTTCCTTTCATTTCTGGGTTTTCTGTTTCTTTAGGCCCTTTCCAATCTATAAGGTTTATTGTGACTCTTTTATTGCTGCCCTGCATCAGATGTCAGAAAGGCGAATAAATATTTTATTTATTGAAACCAATAGTAAATAGAATTGGTGGGACCCATACCTTGCCTTTCATTTCATGTGATACCTCCCTTGTAGTTACTGTTTTAAAATCATTATTGTATTTCTTTTAGTTTATTTTTACGTATTTGGAAATTTGGGTCAGTCAGTCCTGGCTGCTACTTACAATCTGAAGATAGAAAATTTGAATTCTATTGGAACAAAACTGGTCTCTGAGCAAGCAAATGCATGTATATATATATATATGAATATTTAGCATTTTCAAAAACAATGCGATGATACTGTAAGCTTCAAAAGATGGAAAGGTGCTGTAAAACTGACAGGCTTCTGCAGAGATTGTGAAATAGTCAGGCTTTATCAAAATAATTTGTCAATGTCTCAGAAAACAGAATCTGCACTTTTAACTGAAGTGGGCAGTTTTTCATCTCAGAAATGTGTAGGGAACAATGTTTGTGCAGAAACACTGACCACTTGTCTAGAACATCCATTTTAGATGGCTTTTATAATAGCTTTTCTCCATCCCTTTAGCATGACCTTTATTATTATCAGCAGGCTAATACCTGCTGGTTCTGTTTTTCCTGGTACATACTACTCTAACTGGGAGAAGGGAGTAGTGATGTTAGACTTCTGAGTTCAGCAGGATCCAAGATCTGGGGGAGAGGCTAGCTCTTGCAAAGTCTTCAGTCAATGAGAGGACAAAGCCATCCCCTGCTGAGTAGGAAGCTCAGTGGTACTTAAAAGCTAGGTACTGCTGCCTCTTAAATCAGTATTGAGATGAGTGTGTTCCTTTACAGAAGGAGATGTGCAAAAGCTTTGTTTGTGTCAGGTCTTTGCACCCTGTTGGCTGCGAAATCCTTGTGCAGGGTCTATAGCACATTAACTGGTGACCCACAAAAAGAAGCTTGATGGCTGGATGTTGAAAACTCCCCTCTGATTGCAGGTGGTGCACTGTATAGTATTCCTTTCACGTGGCCGGTGATGATGGAGAATGAATGTGACAGGGAACAGGTGTACAGGACTGGGAAACTGCAATGGGAAAAGCAAAGAATGAGTTCCCCAGTGGACTGTTTGTACAACTGGTCTGTTGGTTGGCTCTGATACTTCGGAAAGTCAAGCCAAGTTTGACCCGTTCTTTTTTTCCACTTGTGGGAGCTAGCCCAGACTTTGTAGGAAAGTGGTTTGCATAACAGATAGGTGAAGAATGAAAGCAAAGGAGAAGTCTTCATTAGACTTTGAAATAATGTTTTTATATTTTTAACTGCATGATTTAAAAGTTTTTTAAGATGCTTTCTACCACCAATTACTAAAAAAAAAGACCGCCAAAAAGTGGTGGGACTCCATGGCTGGCGGGCTGAGACTTGTATTACTCTTTTAACAGTCATTAAATAATGTATAAAACCACAGTAACACTATTTAAAACTCTTTAAAAGAAACACAATCCTCTCTTACATGCTCCAAAATATTGCCTCAGGTTTTTAATGGTTCTGTGAAGTTGCTTAAGTTCTACCTGGCAGAAGTTCTCTAATTAGTTTCTGGTGATAATCCTAATGATCTAAAAGACTGTGAATGCAGAGCTCTGCCATTTAAGCAAATGACACACCTATCTCTCTGGTAATTCATAGTACATAAACTCTTAAGCAGGCATTTCCAAGCTCACACAGCAGAGCACTTGGTCACAAGGCTTCAGGAAACATGACATATTGTACTGTAATTAGGTCGTCCCTCTCTACTTGCTGTATAGCACTGTCAAAAGACATTCAGGGAAACCATTTCCCAGAATCAGTTTTCTTTGTAGAAAGTGCTCTGGGTGACACAGAGATTAAGTAATTAAGAAGGAAGTATAAAGTGCTCCTTCAGACTGTGGCTAGCAAGTGGCTAGCAATGAACTTCAAGAATCTTTATGTTTCTATTCAGTCTCTCAATACTGTCTGTAATATCAGTCGTCTCTCTTCCATACTGAGTAAAGTGATGGCTTTTTACTTCTGTCAAAACCTAACAAGAAGAGTCTCTCAGTGTGGTCCATACAGGCTGCCTTTTTTCTTTCTTCACTTTACGTTGGAGAGTTTTCAATAAATGTACTGAAATATTAAATCACTTCACAGGCACAGCAATGTAAGTACCTAGGGATTGTTTTCACTTTATTTTAATAGACTGCGTAGGTATAGTCCTAGTGTCCACAGCTACCAAAATCTTACCTATACTTCCATTCACAGATCTACTATGTACCTTAGCAAGAGCCTTCCTCTGATTTAGAAATTAATTGACAGTTGTTAAATGTTTCTTCTTTCTTTATGACTGACAGAAATAGCAATAATGGCATAGAATTGACAAAGGCTCCAAAAGAAATGAAAGATCAATGGGTAAGGTTAACAGTACCATAGAAACACCTGTCCCACTGACCTAATGATCACTTAAATAACCAAGCTGTTTGAGTGAGAATAATAGATACAATTTGTTGATGTGAAGTCAGAGGCCAAAGCTTAAGAGTGAAATAAATGCAGATGTGCATTAGACATCAGAAAATCCTCAAAAGCCAATATGTAATGATAGAAATTGGACAGTAAAATGGCATAATTGTTTTATGAGAGCCAAGGAAAACAGTCTTGTAGCAAGGAGATGTGGCAGTGTGGAGGTGTAAAATGTATCTCTCCACACACAGATATATGGTAGTGCCCTTGTATTTTCTTACACTGCTTTTTCCTGGTACATGTTCTATACCTGTAAGGGCCAGTAGTTTCTGTGTGTACGTACCAAAAACATTTTGAATCAACGCGTTCCAGCTATGTTCGTTCTATCACTTAGCTCAATTCCAGATAAACTTGACAGAGTATACTCTCAACCCACCAAAATTAGTTACTGATTTTCCAGTGGCATCACTGGGATGTTGCTCTGAGAGCTGGAGGTCTGTTAGCCCCTCTCTCAGGGCTTTCTCTCATGCTGCTGAGCAGCTGACCACGTCCATAGGAAAGAGGTGGAGGAAACAGAGCAGACTGTATAACTGCTACACACACCCACAGTAAAACTCAGATCCTGATTTACGTGTGAACTGAGGAGGACAAAGAAAGCTTGAATGTGATATTTTTGCCTCAAGCCAACTGGCACAGAAATTCTGAAGAGAGTGGATGTTAACTTCAACGGCATCCCAAATTTTAGTGGTTGTAAGAAAGGTACTTTCACACATTTATGGAGATGTATGGAAGAGGTCCGTCTGGCATTTGGGAACCAGGAAGCGAGTTTCTGCTGTAAGCATTACCACATCTGTTTCCTCTGGAACTCTGTTAAGCTTTGCAATTGCATTTAGTGCTGTGGCTGCCCATACTAAAAAGAATATAAAATTATATGTGGATACACGCAAAATAGACTTGTAAGAATATTCTAAACTGTGATTTATGTCTCTTTTTACAAGGAAGAAAAACTACTTCTGCACCCAAACAGTTTCATTTTTGCCAAGAAAGGTTGGACCAGAATGATCCTTGAGGTACCTTCCAACCTGGTGCTCTGTGATTCATTTTACTTGTGGTCCCAGTCCATACTAAAATAGAACGCACTGGTGTAATGGGAACTAGGGTCATATATTAATGACAAAACTCTGTTTTTTTATAAAATTGTCTGCCTTTCTAGAGTTTCAGTATACTTTTCCTTCCCCCAGCTCCAGTGGCATTGTTCCATGTACCTCTTGGAAGATTGAACAGAAAAATAAGAGAGCTGTGAAAAGCACTCAAGACAACTCAGGCTTTTATTCAGTATCAACTTAGCTCATCTTCAGAAAATAACTTTGCTGAAATGTGGGTCACCTATAGTTTTTACTATTCTTTTAACGCTACCTGAAGAAAAAGAATTTCAACTGACAGATCAATCTTTCTTTTTAATGGCATGAAATATAGGGAGAAGGGGAATTACTGCTTCCATATATCATGACTGATGATTACAAAGCTCTGTTTAAGGTCTAGGTCTTTAGAGGTACATTATCAGAAAACTGCAATGCTAAGCACTCAGATGCTAGGTATTATCTTATGTCTAGCATTCTATAAATGCCATGAACTTTGATTTAAAAGGATGCAGCCAGGTAATTGTTCAGAGTTTTCAGACCTTTGTTTTTACTTTTCAGATTTTTAATCTCTTGAAAATGTACTTTCTCCCCCTATTGATCTCATCCTTTCCCATTTGGCAATATTGATTTGTTTTCCTGTCTCTTGAAAGTAACAGAATCCAGGCGAGACTGTTTTTATTTAACAGCTTCCATTTAAATTGTACTTTAATATATTCCTGCAGCAGCATCTTCAGATGATGTTAACATGGCTCTGAGGAGTATTTGGTTGTGTGCTGATGAAGTTGAAAGAGGACACAATATATGATTTTTCTTAAAAATATGTTCTTTGTACCTTGATCTTATTTTCAATAGGAAGCTTGGAGTATCTTTGAAAATAACCAACTACTTCAACTAAAATTATTGAAATTAGGAAAATCAGGATAATTTTGCAAACCCGTACTGAGCTATGATTTTGACAGATCAACTCCAGCATCCACTCTGTTTTAAGTATACAAGCAGCTCCCTTTCCGTCACTTAGGTTTAGTACTTCGACCCATGTCCAATTCTAGATGTTCACATAAAATGTTAAGTACATTTGCATGTACTCTAAGTCTTTAGGCCTTCTTCAGCTTAGCTACCCTTTGTATCACAAGTAATTCCCATTGCTGTAACCCAAGGCCTAAAAAAGAATCATACCCTCTGCAGCTTGAAATTTGTGCCTTTGGTGACTTGGCAGGTGTATGCAAGATACTGCAACAAAGAGCGAAGTTCGATAGCTCGTATTTACTCACCATCTACGAGTCTCAAGTCATTATGGGCACAGAAAATCTAGTATAGGCACCATGACAAGTAGTATAAGTGTAACCCCCTGATACGCATAGTGAAATCTAAATTTGTCTCACCCAGCAATTGTGAATAAATATAGGGAAAATTTGTGTCCTCAAAACAAAATTCAGAATAACATGAATTTTGTTCAAGGAATCACTTGAAATATTTAAGTACTTCTTTTTAAAACTATCTGCAAGGTTATGCAGTAGTTCAATTTTTGAGCACTTAGGCAGTCAGAACATGAATTCAGTTTCTTCCTCCCAAGGTAGTTCCATGAATCCAGGATAGAATAATACACAGTTAGTCTTTGAGCACCCTCAGGAAAACACGTGATTAGGAGAGGGCAACACAGACTGTGACTGCATATCATTCCTCAGTGGTTAGGGCATTTAAATAAGTGAGCTCAGTGGAGAAGAGAAGTGGGCTTCAATTTCTCTTCTTTGTGAAGTAATGATGGTATTATTGTACCTGTTAACATTTCATAGTATGACTTTTCTAACCTATGCACGTAAAATACAGTGGAGTCCTGAGAGTGATACCAAAGTTCATTTTTTGAGGACTAGAGTTCTAATATGCCATCAGAAAGTCTGCAATCCTTAAAAAATTCAGACAAGGGATTACCTCTGTCTTCACTGGGAGAATATATTTTCAGATTCGTTGACATTATCAATAGTCAGCAGTTATGGGTTGAGCAAGGGTACAAAATTTAGGTGGTGAGGAATAGTGGAAGTCAAAAGTGTAGAAGAGATACAGAATTCTCCTATACAATGCCTAAGATTAGATAGGGATTGAATGGGAGTATTCATTTCCTTACCCCTCAAAATTGTTCCTTTACATACATTCTCCAATATTTTCACCTGTATCACCAAGTGGATTATAAAAGGTGTTGCGAGAACGAATGTGAAATGAAAAATGTCTCTGAAACCACAGCTTCACTGGGTAGCACAAGTGTCAAAATGAACCTTGGGTGGTAGCTTTGAGTGTTTTATGACAGCACACAATCAAAAGGAGCAATCCATCTTTTCCTCTCTGTTTCTTCTTGCTTCCTTATTTGTGCCAGTAGAGTCTTCTTGAGTAGTTTGGAGCTGAAAGGAATCCAAGATGCTCATCAGCTTTAGCCATGATGGGTGTTCTGATTCTATTCACTGTACCTCCAACAGTTCTAATGGCCCAAAGGCATCATTTTCATTGTTAGTGGCTGCTAGCTCACTGAAGCAAAAATCTTTGTCTTTAAGTGAAATTTCTACCTTATTCCTGCTTAAGATACTTCTGAAACTGTTGTTTTGGATCAGCACCCACCCTGTGTATAACCCATGAGAAGATAATGCTGGGGAAACAGTCACTAATGTCAAGTGAAAACTTTCAGTGTTTATCTTAGAATAAATACCAACAAGTATCACATTGTGATTTATGACTGGGTAGAAAATGCTCCATCCCTGTCTCAAAAACAATTGTGGAGAACTTAGATCAAACTGCAAACAAGTGTCTGTACTAGAGTTCCTCTATTATGGAGTCAATTAAAGTTGCATTTCAGACTCAAGAATTCATAATGATTTAGCTTCTCTTGGAAGGAATGTTGATTAAACAGTAATATTGCTCCCAGTCAAGAAAAAGTTTGAGTTCTTTTCATGATAGCTTGCAAAGAATTAAACTTGTAAGTCTATATACTATTCTGTTATTACTCCTGCATGGCAGTGGTAAGGCTGGCAGGCAGCCTACTCTTATATAGTGCAGGCATGCCAGCACCGCATTGCAATGGAAAATCAATTCTCAGCCAGCTCTAGTTGGGTTGGAAAAAATTCAAGTACAGTTAGTGTTCTGGGTCTTAAATTGCCACCATGATGTCTTTGCTCAAAGATAAATCTCATGAAAGTATTAGAGCAGGACTCGTAAAGACTGCATCTGAGAATATAATAATGCCATTTCATTTGAAAATAATGAGACAGAGAGAAAAAGCAAGAAAGACATAGAGATAGAGCTCACAAAAATTAGAAATCTCACTAGTGAGATGTTCACTGGTGTATAAATGGAGATTAAGGAAGAACGTGATTTTGTAAAATTAAAACAATGAACACACAACAAGACAAAGAGCTAAGAGTGATGATAGTACAGTTTATGCATAGCAATACTATTTCAGCTTTTCTGATTGCATATGTTCCCTGGACAGTCTACAAAGTGAAAGCATCTTATTAAAGCGCTTTTAGAATTTGCTCTCAGGTTGGCTTGATAATATGTGTCTGCTGAACAATGGATTTTATGCCACATAGTTTGCTATAAGGGCTGATGAAAATAATACGAACGTTATTATTGGGATTAGCCCATCTCTTTTGTCTCATAGTACTGCAACTGATGTATCTGAACTTTTTGTATTTGGGAACAGTTCCCTTCCTTTTCTAGCTAGATTTGATTTAACCAAATGGCAGTATAGCTCTTCTTCCTCATGGTTTCATTAGTAGTTGACAGGGAGAAATTCAGTCCTTTCCCTCCAATTTTATTTTTGGAGAGCCTTGATTTAGATAGCTGGTTTGCAAAGGCCAGAAAATGTCTGCCAGCACTGGTCTGAAGGTGCCTTTTAGGTGTAGTAGGTTTCTTGCACTTTCTTTCATGCGGTTGAATGCAATCCTATAAAAAATGGACTTGTTTTCTTTTTCACAAGTGAACATTTTACTTCACATCAGCACTAGACCAAAATCACTCAGTAAATAAAAGATTTATAGTTTTGTTAAATGAGTAAATATGATTAATTTATGATAGTGACAGCTAATGGAAATGCTAGTAACAAAATGAAACTACTTGTGGTATGGTCTTAAAAGAAAGATGGCCTTTAAGGGACAGTCTTTAGGACAGTAAGTGAATACACATTCTACCTGTAATTAGATGCTCTTTACAACATTGTTTTTCAGTCTGTTAACTTCATTGAACACTTGATTTAGTGTTTTATCTGGTTCACATCATCATTTGAAGTATCCTCTTCTATTTTCTGTCTCAAATATTCTTTTTTATGATTTGAGCAAAAGCTCCCAAACCTTTATTGAGTTCTCCTCTAATAAAATTTAAACAGTGAAACTGTTCAGTATTTATTCTCGTGTAAATGTATGTAGAAAAGGGCATTTTCCTGCTATACTTAATGAATGAAATAAAAGCTTTTTTAACCTTGAATGTCTTTAAATGAAAACTTAATAACTTTTCTCAGTAATCAGTAAGCAGAACAACATCAATTGAAAAATAGCTTTTTTTATAAGTGAAGTAAATGCTTTTAAATATGTTTAGAAGAGACTTTTAACTTTAGCAGAGATATGATGTTCTTGCAGTGAGTCTCTGTGACTAATCCACTGGAAAGATTTACCGTTAGGGAACTCAAGGTCTGTGTTTCAAAGGAAGTATTGGTAAGGATTATTATTCCCTTGTCCCCGGCAGTTCTCATAATCCCCTTACACTCAGAGTAGGATTTACAAATATAAAATAAATGACAAAACTAGAATGCTCTGAGGCCCTCTGTTTGCAGAACTAAAAATGAAGCCTAGATGATTTGAATCTTATTTTTAGTTCATTACTGGGCACCTACATATTTTTCCCCTGATAGGCAACATGGGTAAAAAAAGAATGAAATGTAGGCCACTAAATGTGCCAGCAACAAAGACTTACATCAACAGGACCTTATCAGCTTGCTTACAAAACAGATCTTGAAGAAGACATGGAATTGTAACACTGGGATTTCGGATGCTTTGGTCAGTGCATAAAATGGCAATTCTTGTGTGCTTGATTATAGATTTATAAATGAATGTTTGTGATGACCAAAGAGAAAAAATGGGGTCTGTTCCTCATCTTGCTGAAGTCAATGGCAAGCCTCACATTTGGGTAGCCATACGCTCTCTGAGGACTCGCTTCTGCTGCTTTGCTAAAGCAGCAAAATGGGCTGCTTGAGGAAGAGAGAGCAGAGGCCACGGCTCGTGTTTCAAGTTAGGCGTGTGGCTTAACTTTACTGGATGATAGATAGGTAAAATCCATGGTATTAAATTGTTTTCCTGTTACCCATTTCAGAGAGAAACATGGACAGGCTTTCACAGAATTTATATATATGCAAAGAAAATTTCCCCCAGGAGCTGAAATGTAGATGAAACCTTTTATATCTGATGCTCATTGATATGGTGTTTTCAAAAGGTACTTCGCTACTGCAGCCTGTATACGAGTTTAATGGGGAAATGAGCTTTCATATCCTATTCCTATTAATACCAGCCTACCTTAAGGGAGTACTTGCAAACAGATAAGTCTATTCTTATATTTCCTGATGAGGACAGTAATTATCTATTGTGTTTCATTTTCCTAAATGCAGACAAAGCCTGCTAGAGACTGTTCAGGAGGATGGTCTTGAAAGCATATGTTGTTTTAATCCACAGAAAATATCTGAGGTCTACTGTTTCCCTTACAATTTCTCACACAAATGAAATACGCTAGACAGAGTGTGAGAAAAAGCTTTCTTCTGCTATTTCTGTCCTTTCCTGTGACTTTAGATCATTCCTTGTGACATTGCTTTTTGAATTCTGAATTATAACAGGTTGCTTGGATTTGCTCCAAGACTTTCTTTGATTTTGGTTTGTTTTTAGGGAAGTAGTCTTGGGGGCCTTTCAGATGGAATTAAGACTTCACTTAAAGTTAAATCCCATGACAGAGCAGAATAAAAAATTCAAGCTAAACCATATGTTGTTTGCACCATCAGTAATTTATGTAAGATGTACCTATGCCTATGAACATTGTGTACTCTAATGGAGAGGATGAAGGAACATTGTCTGTTAGAAAGAAATTATCATTTTTTAACAGGTCACACATACTCTGTTTAGTCCAAACCAAACTGAATTTAGTCCTTCAATTGGATTTTTTTATGTCATAGAAAGTAATGTCAATTCATTCAGTGTTGGAACATTTTAATCTGAACTGGACTTGGTCTCGGTCTTGGAGAACTGTCTGTACCAAGCTGCTCAACGTGGGGAAACATTTCCATCTTCAAATCTCAACTTGCTGTGCTTAACTGGCTGCTAAGGAGAGGGTTTAAGGCTTTGATCGATCTGAAAAGTCCTGAGCCGCTCACTTTGCATTTGCACAAGGACTAGAGCTGGCACAAAGTAAGAAGGAGGATGCTGTGGAAGGGAGTAGAAGGGTGGGACTATGGCATCCTCAACTAAGTTTAGAGCACCAAAGTTACTATGATGTTGCAATACTGGTCATGACAAAAATTTTCCTAAAGTCAGAAAGCCTTCCTATATAAAATGTTTTTAGTGTTTTATTGAGCATTTCATAGGAAAAAATTAAGAATATGCCTGCTTGGTGACCAAACCCTCAAACTGAGTCTTGAAAATAACGAATGGTGGAAGTGAGAGCAAAGCAGAGTGGTATTATGTGACTTCTTAAAGCTGTGGTATACCGGTAGTTCTCATTACCTCATTTAAAAATAATTTCTAAAATTTGACAAAGAACAGTAATGAACTGTAGAATACCAAAAACACCTAGTCCAGGCTGCTGGGCTGACCAAACATGGTATGTTTTAAGCAACTAAGTAAACGTTCAGATGCCAACATTTGTCAGTGGAATATATTAACTGTCAGTCAGAAATCTGAAATTGATTAAATGATTAACAGAGGCTTTTAAAGTGAAATTTTAGAGCCAAGAAGAGAAATGGTATTGTGAAAACCAGCCTGTGTACAGGAAAAGTTAGAGTAAGACTGAAACTTGGATAAAATGATCAGCCTCCTCTGCCACAGCAGGTGCAACATCCACCTATGGTAGGACAAGTGAGATGAAGTTTTCTTACAACTTTGCTTTTGTGCATCCAGGCTTCTTGTAATCTCTGTATAACTACTTCTGTCTGCAACTCTTTCCTTGGGTGAATAACGTGGTTAAAATTGAACCTTAAACAATTACCATTATGTTATATGTGAGATGAAAATTTGGTATACTTTCTTCCTTGTATGGTGTTACGTAGATGAGTAGAATGGTTAGAGTTGGAAGGGACTTTAAAGATCATTGAGTTCTTACCAAGTACCTTGTTTCTAAAGTGTAAAATGTCCTTGTAGTCTGGAAACTGTGTTTGGCTGTTTTGCTTCAGACCTCTCCACCCACAGTAGTGAAATGCATTTAGGACAAAACAAGAAGAGTGACTTAGTGGAGAGAAGCCAGATTGTCACAGTGTTTGAAGCCTCTGAAGAGGCGTGTAAGACTTCCTGAAAATCCTATTAGGCACAGTTTATTTGGCCCATAGCTTGTCCGTGACAGAGTTTCCCGTCTTTAAAATGGGTGTCGGTATATCCGTTCTCTACTGGACAGGTCTCTATGGGGATATGTGTGTTAAAAATAGAGATAGTCAGTTCATGTGAAACTTGGACCATTTAGCTATGAAAGACAGAGGTAGATACTTTACATAAGCTGTTGATGTGTTGCTGCCTCCACAGGGTAAAGTGATTTTAGGGGATTATACTCATTTTAATAGGTTAGAATTTTGTCCCTTAATGGACAATGAGAATAGGTTGTTTAAAGCAAACGTATATTGTGTTTGGCAATTTACTAGGTTTTATACTGCAAAGGAAAAGAGAACCCTGACACAATTCACCATGAAATTAAATAGCAGCTTACCCCAGCAGCAAGCAGAAATCAGTCCTCTGCCAGAAACTGAAATGCTTCTCCCACACACAGATGTAATACCTATCTTCTACAGCACTCTGCATGAATGTAGGCACCTTGCAATGTACCCTGACAGTTAGTAGACCTGGGCTATTTCAGATTAGGAGGGAACTTGTTCCAGGCAGAATACAACCATGAAAGACAGCCTATTACCAGATATCTGTGCCTTCACAGTTTCTCTGCATGTGGTTCATAACTTTTTGATTACCCTGGCACAGGTCAAATAAAAAAGTTTGCCTTCTTTGACATTCCCATATGTGGACGAATTTATATTGATATAAAAAGTGTTAATCTTCATGGTTCATGTAATTAAGGGACGTAAAAATATATTCCATTCCCCCCCCACCTCCAGGATGATAGCTTCCATTGAGCGAGAAAATAAAATTGAATAGTAATCTTTATTAACAAGTCAAAACAAAGCTGTGATATGTGGATAAATGTTAAGTTTCTCAGCTTTTAGTATACTTAAGTGCCTAGGAGACAACTGGGAAATAAAGACCAAAAATATGTTTGTTAATAGACTTTGGAAGTGAAAGATTAGAAAGCCTTTGCTCTCATTCTCAGGTTTGTCCTCTAAACACACAAATAGCAGGAAAGCTGGAGCCTGAACTGAAGCAGAAGCCACACTTTCATCCAGCTCATGAGCCTGCTCTAGGTTTAAGCTGCTTATGGACTGCTGTGTGAGGAATCTGGACTTAGAGTTTCAAGGAAGACTTAGTTCAAATACAAGCTTTTGTTTTGTTAGCATAAGAAAGACAGATGTCATAACCTCATATTTACGCTCAGGCTTCTTTCTGTCTCTTGGAGTATACTGTCATGACTCCTTTAAGCCCTCCTATTTTGCTAAATACTTATAATGGGGATCTCGTGTAAAATGTAAGTACGTTTATTATAGTTGCTTCCTTTTGTGCAGTAGAAAATGGTGGAGTTAGGAAAGGTTAGACGAGCCTGGAGCATCATTTCCACTGATTCCTTAGTGACAGCTCATACAAAATTGCAACAGCTTGTTATTTTTCTTCATATAAAAAAATGCTACAGACCCATAATGCTATATATATTTATACGTACACATACACAATGAGCCAGTGCGGAGAAATAAGCCAGACAATATTAATGGAAAGCAGAAAATGAGATCTTTATCTCATGTGGAGGGCTATTACAAGGCACTTGTTTTATCAATTTCATCTTAAAAAACACCTCAACAGCTAATATGTCACTTCCTGGGAAGCTGATGTATTAACTATATATTTAAATGTTTATGAGGACAGAGCCACAAGCTGAGAAATGGGCTGTCTGTGAAAAACTTAATGATAAAATCCGTTCAAGTTAGTTTGAAACCTGTTGTAGATCCCCACTCCAACTATGTTTAATGGTGCGTGAAAACCATTAGTCTGAACTTGGCACAATATCAGCAAGTAATTGCATTGCAAGAAAACAGACATGGTTTGCAAGTCTTAGTGCTGGGCAACAAAAAAAAATGAATGATGGATTGGTTACATGAAAGCCTACACAGTTGTAGCTCTGAGGCTTTAACCAAGGGTTATTTCAGAACATATGTGATGGCAGTTCTACGGCTGTCAGATTTAGTATAACTTTTGTCCCATATGAGCTGGCATGAATATTCTGTAGCACTGGCAATTTGCAAGGTTATATATATATTGAAGGCAAATGCTCTGCTTAAATTCTTGAAATGCAGTATCCTGGGCTTTTAAGGCATTCAGAGAGCTCAGGAGAGATTCCCATCCATATGCATGTGTCATCACAATGCTAAAAGAGCCATTAGAGTTGGCTTAGAAAGGAGAATGAAACAGGCATGTGTGAAGTTCAGCTCAAAAGCTCTTAGAAAAGACGATTGCATCACCTTATAAAGTCACTATGTCCTTTGTTCATCCTTTTATTTTTTTCCTCTCTGAACTCTTTCTTTCTACTGTGTTTTTGAAAGAGTAGTCTCTCAGTCACTAATGGAACCATATGCAAGGTTACAAATCTCCTTAATGGAAAAATAATCCATGTTTTTTCATGGCATTAAATGACAAAATTGGAATAAGGAAGAATGGTGACATTTTTGCTTGTTGCACTGGTTAACTATTTATGTGCTTCAGAAAATCCAGCTGCAATGAACCTTGATTATTATTATCATTTATCATTATAAATTATTAACAGCTTGACCTTGGTGGTCAGTTAAGGGATTCAGACTGGAAGGAGGGAGAAGGCAGAAGATTTTATCTGCACAAGGCAAAGAAAGCCACCTTGGGCCTATTGTATAATAAGGGTCAGCTTGAACTAGAGATAGCAATGTTTTTTGGCTATTGAATGTGCTTTCTGACAGGCATGTGTTGCTGGATTAAGCCTTTATGCCAGGAGTTTAGACTGTCCGTAAGAGTTGGTAAGAGCTGGGAAGAGATAACTAGTGCTCAGCCCTATTCTCATACATTAAGCAGAGCTTGAACATAAATTAAAATCTGTTCCAAATTTCTGGTGAATAACAGCAGAAGGACAGTCCAACATATCAATGAGACTCAATCTCTGCTCGCCACTCTACATATACATTAAGGATATTTACTACTCTGCCTTTGACTGCAGTTCTGGAGAGCCTTCCTTTACTCTTTTGGCTTACATGAATAACTAGGCATGCATCAGATACTCTGAAGGGAGAAAGTTTCCTATCTGTTTATTAACAGCTGAACAGAAACCTAAACAACCTTAGGTTTTGTCATGTGTAAACCTGCTTCTATATGAGCCTACTACACAACCATACAGGGAACATGAAGCTTAGTTTCAGATTTAAACCATGTCTAAGAATTTTCTTACTTAAATTATAGGAAACTGAAAGCAAATTGCTGTCAAAAATCTGTTATTTTTAGCCTGGAAAATAATTTAATTAGTTTTATAGGGAGGGGAAATAGGTAAGTTAAAAAATTACTGTAACAACTTCAGGTGAGTGAATTTACGGATCCTGGGAGCCAATCACCCTCCAAAGGGGAGGATTTGCCTGGGCCCCACAAGGTTAGAGGACAGTGGTTTTCCAGATGTGAATTTCATTCACTGAGAAGCTGCCCCTCTCTGCTGATGCCCCACACTCAGAGCAGCTCCTTTTCACAAACACAACTTCCCCGAAGATATGCAGTATATATATATTCTACTGTAATTTTTGTCCTCTTTCTTCATGCTTTGAAATCATCTCTCCATTATTTTTTTTGCCTGTAAATTAACATTCATGAGGAGCATTCACAGAAAAGCCTATATCTCCACCAATGACCATGGCTCTGGCTTGAGTTTAGTTGCTTCCTTCTCTGTTACATATTTAGTAATATCACAGCATCTTGGGTGGCCACATTAGGCAAAGATGCAGAGATAAATTTCCATTAATTAGCTGCTTTGAGGTTTATTGTGCGGCTATAAAGAGGAGTCACAGAATAAGCATTCCCAGTGAGTTGCTGAGATGGGATATGACAGTGGTGGGAGTGACTCATTTTTTCTGAGTTTTGCTTGGTATTGGGGGATTTGAGTGGAACCCCCAAAATAATCAGAACTTGTGCCCTCAAACTGCGCTTGGCACGGGGTGAAAACTGAGCAGCCTCAAAAGTTTCTTCTGATTTCTGTGGCTTCTCCTTGAAAAAGGAAACAAACTCAGAATGACTGGTGAGCTCTGGGAAGCCTTTCAGCCAACATAGTCTGTATTTCAGTTTTGTAATTAAAGTATTATCGTTGTCAGACTCCGTAGGCTGTGGGAGAAAATTTTCATTTGGCTTCTGGCTCTCTATAGCATATCAGTATAACGTACTTTCATGCTGTGAGGCATTTATGTTTCTGCTAGCCACTTTAGATAACAAACATCATTTGTCAATAACTCCTTGTAGGATCATTTTCAAGTTCTGTGGAAAAAAGCGAAGGAAAAAAATTGGTAACAAAACCAGAAAGTGCCATCCTTTGAAAATACTGTTTTTGAAACACTTCTGAATAAGAATATACTTGAAAACTATTAACCATTGTTGGCAGAATTACTAGAAAGTGTGATACCAAATTGATTATTTGCTGTACCTGTGATTTCATCTTACCATGAGTTTTTATCCAAGTGGGTTTTTGCAAATTGCTGAAGTCAGATTTTAAAGGCTTTTGTTCCCACTCTATTACAAGGTAGCCTAAGTGTCAAAGGTAATTGGTTAGCCTTGGTTTCTTTTTGTACTGGGAAGTCAACTAGATTACCTTTCCAAAGATAATGGCTCTCTTTCCACATTATCTTTTCATAGACATCTCTGACGTAAATCTTTGTCAATCTGCTGACCTTGGATCATCTACTGTTTCTCTGTGCAGAACAAGTGCTTTTACAACACATGCACTGTCCAACCCAAAATGGTTTTAAAAGTTATTGTCATAGATAGCCATCTTTTTTCAGGTGTACTATAAAGCTCTCTAGTTTCTCACCTGATGTTGACAATGTAGCAAACACAGTACGGGTGGGCCACATTCAAGTTTTTCACCTTCCATAGGAATTTGCCCACCTACACCGTGCATGCAAAAACCAGTTACCTCACCTTGACTGTATCATTTCACAGTCATTACCCTTACACCACCCCAAGCTCAGGCTCTTCTCTTCATGTCTGAACTTTTGGGTGTGTTTTCCTTTCTCGAACATGCTTCAGATGTCTTCTGGGCCATTGAAATGTCCCTGAACCCTGATGAGTGCATTCAGTGCATTCGCACTGAAAAGTTGCCTGGCAGCTCTGTTTGACTAGCATTGTTCTGCCCAGAAATGCGCCTTGCTTTGTCCTCTCCCAGGTATAACGGCAGCTGTAATTTTATGTCACCCCCCTCTTCCACTGTAGCAAATTAGCTGCTACTGGCAGTAGATCACAGACTGCTTTTGGCAGTAATTTACTGTTTATACACCTTTGCTCTAAAGGTCAGGCCACGCTAGTGTCTCATGTTGATCCAACCCTATCTAATCCATTCATTTTGCTTTCTCACACCTGTTATGTTACATTATTGTAATTCTTCTTTAATGTTTCTCTAACCTTGCTGTGAATTATTTCTTTCTGCTTTTTTTCCCTTGTTGTGCCTTGAGGTTATTACAGTATGTACATTACTTTTGTTTTCCTTTGTTTCCTTTCCTAGATGAAAGTAGTAAACTTTCATCTAGGCAGGAGAGATTTCTATTAAAAAAAATTTCAGTATCTTGACATTTTCTTAAAGGCCTCTGAGACACCTTTTGCTCACAGCCCTGAAAGTTAGGCAGCAACAACATTTTTGTTTCATATCCTTTTAAACACGTGACCTTTTCTAAGACATAAGAGTGAGACTTGTTAAAGGAGGGCTCTGGCTGAAAGCTTGGGAGGTTTTAGCTGCTGCAGTTTAAGGTCTTACCTTTTCCCTTCTGGAGGGATTTAGGGTCCCTACTGCCTGGGCAAGGAGATGCAGCTTCTCCATTGCTGCAGTGTCTTGCTGAAACCACTTCACCTAGTTTCCAGCCCAGAATAACCTGTTAGGTATGGAAACAGATGAAATATCTGATGAATGATATAAGCAAATATGCCTTAAGGCTTCTAGGGAGGTCTTTTCACACAGATCTGTGCAGATATTCCAGAAGATAACTGTATAATTAGCGTGATTTCAAAAGCACACTAAACAGAAGCAACCTCTATTAAAAATAACAGAAGAAAAAATATAATAGGAAGTAGCTGGTGCTTTTCAAAGTCTATAGGCAATATAGAAACCAGATTTGAAAGATGAAATACCTGTGAAGGCTAGACATTTTTCAGATGCTTTGAAATATTTTTGGGGATGAATATGAGCTGATGGGTCATTTGGAGAGAGAAAAATGTTACCTGACATGGCAGGTCTGATGAGCATCACTATTCAAATAATGAAAGAGAAACACACTTCAGAAAAACAAAGTCCCTCATAAAAAAGATCTCAAGTTGTGTGAGGTTGAACATAAGAATGGACACACTAAAGGTGTTCCTGCAGTGCCCAGTAGCAGATTTGTGAAAGGAGAGAAAGAATAAAGCCAAGGTGAACTTGTAGGATTATTTCCCCTGAATGCTCCCTGGTTTCCCCATAAACATGCAGCTCAGAGATGTTGTGCTTCAGAAGTGGTGTCGCCTTAGCAGGCTCTACTACCCTTTGCAGGCAGGATCAAATTAGCAGGAACTAACCCAGGTAGTTCAGTTTAAGACCACAATGCTATTTGCCCTCATCTGTTTATAGCTCATGGTGCTCAGAGCAAGTAAGAAGGAAAGTCTTCTTGTATTCTTTTTTGTCCTTTTCTGCTTATGTAAAGGGTGAATTTAAGTTAGCCTTTAACACATTTCTTTTTGTGGTCCACTAGAATTTCAGGGGGAGATTTGCTGCTGCTGAGGGTCTGTCTTCTCTTTGGAGCTGGCTTGGAAAAATGCTTTTATTTTAATAGATTAAATCCAATTGAAAAAAAAAAAAATACATTTATGCAATGTTGTAATCAGACCTAATATTTGACTGCAGTGTTTAGGACAAGCTCCTGGTCATTGAGGGGCAATATCTGACAGTTCACAGTATCTCAAGACATCTGTGAATAGAAATCTTAACAGACTAATGCATACTTCACAAAATGTTGCTGATCACAGTGTTCAAACAAGTAAAATAAATTTCCTCATTACAAATACTGGTCTGAAAGATGGAATAAATGTCTTGGCAAGATGCCATACAAAAGAGCAAGCTGTGGAGGCTGAAAACATGATCTCATATGATGTGTAGCCTCACGTTCTCCCAACTGTTTTGAATAAATGTTCTGTTATGGTGTGTGGTATTTCTAAGGGGGCTGCAATTCCCAAAGAGGTTTTCCAGGATGTTCTTGGTGGGAAACAGTTCGGAGTTCTTGCTTTTGATGTCAAGCCAAACAAATATTTAAGAAAATGCCTTTTGCTCGTGTGTAGCTTTATAATGTTAAGTATTTATTATTATTGATAATAATAGAAGAAATAACATAAAATGCCAAATTTTCAATATTAATAAACTGGTACTTTAATTATAATTGATATACTAATAATTTTTTATCATTCCATTATTTGCTTTATCACAAAATAATGTTTTGCTAGTGTGACATATGAGAGCAGCTTCTGACTTTATATAGTGAGCTAAATTATATGTAGCATAGCATAAATTGCATAACAGCATAAGAGTTTGGGGTACCTGAGCATTTGGACTGTTCTTCAGTGAAGTTAACCAGGACACTAAGCACCTGGAAGACAAACAAAAATCAACAAAACCCAGATTCAGTAGAGTAATTTTGTCAATGTACAGAACTACCCAGCTGACATTTGGGAGTTGATCTTCAGCTTGTCCCAGCAGGTCTCTCTTTCAGAGTACTGAAAGAGAAGTAGAATGGATCTGTATAATTTTTTCCCTTCAGGTCCAAAGCTTCTGAAGAAAGGCTATAATTTCTGAGAGCCCACAGACTTGTGTGCTCAGGTCATGGGAAGTATGAAATCTGTAGCATTCAACAGATGGCAGTGACAAACCAAGGTTAATGCTGATCTTTGGTTCACTTCTCACCAGAAGACACACCAGAACTGTAAACCCAAACTAAGAGTACTTCTCAAGTACCCTCTTTGAATACTATGTTTAAAAAAAGTAACTCTCAGTTCTCAAGACCATGTTAACTTTTTGAGTGGAGATATGTGCCTGCCAGCTCCACAGTAAGTCCATGTTTTCAGAGTTTTATTATATCTAGAGCAGATGGAATTTCAAACAGTGAGTATTAGCAGGGACCAGGCAAGACGTCTTGTGTTCTACTTTTGGAAATAGGATTTTCTGCAAAAATTGTGTTATTGTGATTATCTGTGTTGCTGTTACTTCAGTATGAGACAAGACACATTGCTTGAGGCTAAACTCCGGAATTAGAAATTGAAGTCAGGACAGAATCCAGCTGTTGGCTTAATAAGCTTTGCACTGTGCTGCTAGCTCTCTGCTTCACATGGGTGCTTTGTGTTTCTGGGACCATGAAAAGTTAGTGTTTTTCAGTAATTGTATGCGTAAGGTGTTGCACTGAGTAAGTGTTTCACAGTGCTTGCCTGGAGCTTTTTGTGGTTGCAGCAGGACAGAGCTGTTGACAGAGTTCATCAGAAATCCCTCTCCTCTCTTCAGCCTCTCAAGGGTTCCTACCTCACCATGCTTGCTAATCTCTGAGTAAATGGCAAAGCTCACCACTTTTCCTGTGTATTTGGGAAGTGGATGTACAAATATACTTGTTCCAAAGTGCTTAACTGCCATAGTTAGTTACTAGTACATAGTTTATTTGTGAGATCAGCAGGAATTTTCTAACAGAGTGGATTTTCCTTTGAGAAATCTTCCTGATGTGTAGTTCTAAAGGAACTTATACTTGCAAGGACTCAAAAGCATCAGTATTGATGTGTTGTTAAGTGGTACTTCCAGAGATGTGTTTAAGACCACAGAGTTAAGAGAAATATAAAACTCTATCAACACATACATTATTAAAACATCTGTCTTTCTGGAGCTGATCTACAAACAGCAGCTGCAGGTTAAGACTTCAGCTAGACCGCATAAAATGCAGCTAGCTGTCTTTCCTACTTCTGATGGCCAGACTTAGTGTAAAAGAGACCAAAAGCTTATTTGAGCTTGGTGATTGCTGTTTGGTTTGCAGCAGTCCAATTTAGCACTGCTGGGACTCAGCAGTGACAAAACTCAAACATGCAACTTGTGATGTGCAGCCCACTTGTGGGACCGAGGTGGAGTGCTCTAGACAAAGAGGAAAAAATATTAAATACTATGTATACATATACAATAAGGATGCAATATATTAACTGTTTTCTCCTGTTCATATGATCTTGCTAGTTTTCCTAGGGTGGATGGAACTCTGGGTCAGACGTGCTTCAACTTTCCTATGAGCTAACAGAAAGTGAATTTCTCATTCCCTTTGCTCACTCAAACCCTTCCTGCAGTGCATGGCGATACTATTCAAGCTTCAACTTGAAACAGGAAAGGAAGTGGGTTTTTTATGTGATTTAGGAAGTTAACTTGGGTTCACTGTTGCATTTACATGGCTGCACACCTCTAGAGGAGGTCAGGTTTGCATCTGCTGGGGATGGAACTGCCTGGTTTTGACACATTACTTGGTTAAATGATTCTACATATATATACATATACACTTATAATCATTATACATATATATGCTTATATACTTATATCTTAAAGGGAAAATCCTGAAGCACACATAACAGTGATCAACAAGAGCATAATTTTGCATTTCTTTTTCCTTTAATTGCTTTACATTCTCTTATCTGTCCATTAACACTATGAGACTGTAAACTCTAATGACTCATGTAGATGTTAATGGTGACCAGAGACCTAACACTTCTATAACAACTTACATTTCTGCAATTTTAGAGCCAAATATAAGAGAACCAGCAAATCTGTGTAGCCTGGGTTTGAGTTCCCCCTTTTGTACAGTTAAGTCTTTGTTTTCAGAAAAGTCTCCAGGATTCTAAGCTCATCTGGAAAAGGAAATCTCGCCCAAATTAAGAACCAGATTGGAAAATGTGGATTTTGGTCTGTCTGTATTTCACTTCCTTGGATTATGGTAGAGCAAAATTCATTGTTGAGACTAGACTACGTGAGTTGAGAAGACCTCAGGGATACTATTAAATTTAGCTAATTGTAAAGAGAAAAAACTCCCTTGCTAAAGCCACTGTTCAGGAAGTCACATTAAAATGAGCTTAAATTTAAGATTATGCATGAGTCTCACTAAACATGTGGTGAACAGCCTTCCTGGAGACAAAAGTTTCTGAACAGAAGCCTTAATTAACACATTGCAATCCTAGGAAAGACTGCTATAGAAGCAAAGAACAGTGGTAATCATAATACCATCCTCAACACATTTGAATCCTCTTATTTTCTATGATTTTAACTTAAGCATGTACACCCAGCTTTCAAAAAATTGTATATATAAATGGCCAAATTTAAATACAGAACAGCTCTTTAATTAGTATTATGTTTCATGAAATGTGTTCTAAATAACACAAAATAATTGCATATGTGTTGCCAGACTACGTGAAAACTCAAGCAACTTCTCCCAATGAATGATCAAAACAGTTATGAAAGTACTTTTGCTTACATATTAAAAGCTGTAAGAGGAAAGCTGCAGTTCCAAATGTCATACTATTTTTAAGCCCTTTATAGCACAGAAGGGACAGGAAAAATATCTTGTATATATATTTCAATGAGCATTTAAATCCTAACTCTAGCTTGATTCCACAAATTAATAGCAGTGCTCCTATATAATTTATTTTACGTATGTGTTACTAGTTTCCCTTTTCCTTATGTGGAGTTTTTAATTGGTCCTCCTTTTGAATGGGTATAAATTCCTTATTTAAGTAAACAAGAGAGTATTAAGTAAGTATGTGATTTACATGCACAAACAGAAACTTGGTGTATCTGGGTTTTGGTGATGCTTTTTCTGGATTTACATTAGTAAGTAAGACCTGGCCTTATTCCCATTAATATAAAAAGCTTTGATGAGGTAAGTTTATGATGAAGTAAAAGCTGCAGTAGTAGTTAAATGCAACATCAGTTTAGAGCTTTACTGGCAGGGTCTCCCTGAGGAAAGAGTATGGAAAACATATGCTCGCCTCAGTAAGCTTGGCTGAGTGTGCTGGAAGATTCTTTGTGTTTGCTTTCCACTTCAGAAGAAACATTTCCCCTGTTCTCCTCCAAATCCCAATGATTATTGTTCCCTTACTTTCCTCTTATAGCACTTCCTGTTTCTTGGTTGAATATTGTTCCGTAGAATAGGACTTCAGAATCACTACTGATCATACAACCCTTTGGAAACACAGAAAGGCTAGCAATGTTCTCCTGTGTCAGGAGAAATCAGTGAACAGGCCTAGGTCTAGGGACTCATGGCATTTGGAGGGCCTATACTTCACTTCCTGCCAGTGGATCTGCCCCCATGTCTTTTTGGAGGAGAAGTGCAGACAAGCTGCTGCCTATGACAGTAGATACCCCAAAATGTTGGTGACAGTAGATACCCCAAAGTGTTCCCACGCTTTGTAGGGCCCTGCTGGGCTGAGATCTGTGTTGCTCCTGGCTAGCAAGGTCAAACACTAGCCATGCAGCAAACTGGAAGGGTGACCCTTCTGGGTACCGACTGAATGTCTGACATTGCAAAGTGGAAACCCTGCTGGGACTTTCATCTCAGGGTCACCTGGGGCTCTTGGACAAGTCAGTATTGAAATGCAGCACACTTAGTGGCCAGCAAACTTTCTTGGGCACACTCAGCTGCCTCTGGTTTTCAGATAGTCTTTGTTATTGTTTTGGATCAGGATAGCTACTACCCTCTCAGTTTTGTTTCATGTTCAGCCTGCGGTGAGGCCCATTTTTCACAGGTGCTCTTGGGTGTTGTATCCTTGTTCTTAAAGAAAGAATTGTTGGCTAATATGGGAATAAGGTATTCTGACGTTTACCTGCATGTCAGAGGAGTGGGGTCTGACAGTGTGGAGAAGAAGATAAGTGAACATCTGGAGTGACCTTCAAAATTGGCTGCACTACTAAAGAACATTTAGAAAGGTCAGTGGGTGTGGGAAACATTTACTTGCATGGTTTATCCTGGGGCTCTCAAAGGCTGCAGAAGGCAGGAAGTTCATAAAAGGTTTATAAGAAGCTAAAGGCTTTCCAAAAAAAATTGCTTGTATTCACATTTTAATGTTATTTTCTTAGTATATTTAACTCCTCCTAAGTGGTAAGGTTTACTGGTATCTGAAAAGGGTTCTTCCATCCTTTGTGGACACCTCACATCTGTTAAGGGTTGCTTTTACCCAGCAAGGACTGAGGCTGGGAGAGGGAATATACAGCTGTGAGTTAATTTTAGCAGAAACTTTTAAATATGACGTGATAAGTAATTGCTGTGGTTCTGAAACACTGTTACTTTACAATTACAGAATAGTTGTTAACATATATATTGGAATGTCTGTACATTCAGGCTCTGTTCTTCTCCATAGTTAGAAATTACGACACTGATCTGCATATTTGACTTTCATGACTAGAGTAATAAAAATGTTCTGGGCCTCTGTGTAATTGTGATATTTACATACTTCTTCCTCTGCTTGTTTATTCTTTGTATCATTTGACAATTATAAATGAGGTAGGAAAATTCTTCTGCCATGTCATTACAGAGCCTGGTTCGATACAGGCTAACTCTGTGGTCATAAGTCACACTATCATTACAGCTACTTTTTTTTTTTAATTATTCCTTCTTTGACCTTTGTAATCTGTGTGCCTTTGTCTTGTATTTCACACACTCCTTAGGTGTGTCTTGATGTTCATACTGCTATGGATCAGATACTGTAATGATACAAATTTATAAAAGTTATCAGAAGAGGTTCACTTTTTTCAAGTACATCAGAAGAGATGCATTGAAAAGATTGTATTTGTTTAAAGCCTTGTGTTTAAAATCATTACCAGTCATCTGGCATCATTTTTAGATGATCTGAGTCATAGAATGGTCTGGGCTGGAAGGGACCTCCAAAGGTCAGTTAGTCTGACCTTCCCGCAGTCAGCAGGAACACCCCCAACTAGACCAGGTTGCCCATGGCCTCATTGAGCCCCACCTTGAATGATAATGTGGTTTAAGACTGGTAGGGAGCTAAGCCCCACACAGCCTCTCGCTCGCTCTCCCCTACAGCAGAATGGGGTAGAGAATAGGAAGTGTAAAAGGGAAGAAAACCTGTGAGTTGAGATAAAGACAGTTCAATGGGCAAAGCAAAAACTATGCGTGCAATCAAAGCAAAATGAGGAATTATTTCCCATTGGCAGGCAAGTGCTCAGCCATTTCCAGGAAAGCAGGGCTCCATCATGCTTAACAGTTACTTGGGAAAACGGGCTGCATAACACCAAGTTATGCAAGAAGTCCCTGACTTCTACTCCTCCCCTCCCACCCAGATTTTACTGTTAAGTACAACATTGTATGGTCTGGGATATCCCTTTGGTCACTTGGGGTCAGCTGTCCTGGCTGTGTCCCCTCCCAGGTTCTTCTGCATCCACAGCCAAATATTGGTGGGGCAGCATGAGAAGGAGAAAAGCTTTGATACTGGGCAAGCACTGCTCAACAATATCTAAAACATCAGTGTGTTATCAACACTACTTTGTTACAAATCCAACACACAACAGCAGAAGACCTGCTATGAAGAAAATTAATTCTATTCTATAGAATATCTATTCTAGCCAAAATCCAGTACAGATGATTAGCTCTGGGGAACTGCCTACCTTGCATTACTATCAATGGTACCTTGCTCAATGTTTGCAGATGATACTTTCCCTTCAGTTTGGAAAACTCTCATAAAAACTTCAGTGGTGTTGCAGCTTCCTTTTTTGCATGTCATGTTACAGGCTGACTATTTGGTTTTGATTGCTACATCTTGGTCTCCATCATAGTCAAGGCTGTACTTAGCTGGTAAAAGCTCCTTATTCTCTTCTGGTACATAAAAACACTGTCTTAGTAGCTGCCATGGAGATGCCCTCTTCTCTCCTCAAACACACAAGTGTTGTTTCAAGTATATAATCTTCCTAAAAGAATATCAAGTGTATGAACATACAGTGCCAGGCATACTCACTGCAATTATATTATTTGCAAATTTGCAAGGCCTGCTTTTTTTTAACCTTACTCTTTTTCATGATTCAAGCTGCTCATTCTTTGCTGAATGAGCTACATTTTAGCACATCTAAAAATAATTTGCAGAATTTATGTTTTAGGAAGATGAATACTTACTGCAAGGTAACCTTTCACAGAAACACATATCTCAATATATGACTCAGAATGGGGTTCAAATAAACTTCTATAAACAAGATTTATTTTACCATTTAACTGTAATAAAGTTCTGCCTTGAATTGTACTGTCTTGAAGTCATACACAAAGCAAATGATACACATTAATTTTCAATATTAAACCCCTGTTGTTATTCACTTATTATAAGAGACTTCTCACTTATTTTTAAAATTCTACATTTATTCAATTTCAAAATAGATTATTTTTCACTGGTAAAGAGAAATGTGAATCTTGTTTAATCCATTTTTTCTACATTTTCTGCAACCTTCATCTACTAAAAAAATAAGAAATTCCACCACCTGTGTTCTCTTAACCTGAGTAATTTAGAGTTGAACAGAACACTCAAGGATATGTAAAGTGACTTGTTCAGCCCTGTGGTAAACAGTAAAAATGACATTTTTACTGTATTGAAGTTGTTTGAACTTATACTGTACACTGTGACAATATTCATAAGAGGAAATAATTCCAAAGAATCCCAATACAAACTCACATTGTTTCTTTTTTTCAACTATTTCATCTTCTGAATTTTATTTTTGGGCAATTTTAGCAATTTCTCTTTTGTGTAAACTTGATTTTGATCTTATCATGCCTTTGTGGCCTCCTGGGAGTTATGTACTTCCTAAGCTTTAATTAAGAAAGCTTCTTGAAGCTGTACCACAATATTTGATTTTTGCTTCAAAATGGAAAGCAACTGAGGCCTCTTGAAGTTGCGTTATCAGGTAGAGACCGGAGCATGGTCTGTATGTTGCAACTGCTGGATAAACCCTCTGGAACTGAGCTTCTCTAGAATCAAGGGTGAGACCAATTAAGCCAAACAAATTCTTCTGAGAAATTACTTACTGGGGAGAAGGGAATGTGGGCAATGAGTTTAAGTAAATCCTCTTTGCCATACAAATGCAAAGAAACCTGGGAAGTTTTCCTGCTTTGGTGGACGGGTTTACTTACCTCTGCAGGATGTGATTTACAACAGCTGGTTATACATAGAAAAAACCTTCTAAAATTTTGAAACCCAAAGAAACGATACTTTCTCTGATGCTTTTATGATACCAATATCGGAGTAAAGTTATGGAGTAAAGTTAGTTCTTATTGAAGTCTAAATGATGATTACATTGCACCACTTCTGTATGTAAATGATAAGGACGTGATGTTCCTTGGAATCCTCTCATCTCTCCTATTTTATATATAAAGTCCTTCCTATTATTCTTCTTCCAGCTCTGCAATCTGAACCATGTTTTAGGGTTCTTTAATATATTCAATAAGCTTTTTTTTTTTTTTTCAGATATAAGATACAAATGTTTATTCTTGCACAGCAGTAAAGCTTTATATAGGTCTGTTACTTGCTCATTGATAATACCTATGGAGAGGTCATAGCAAGTGGAAATGTGCTCCATACCTCCTTTGTGCATAATCAGCTTATAAACACACACAAAGGTCAGTATTGTTTTCCTCCTGGGCAAAGCTACTTACTAGGTAAAGAAAAAATTTTAGTTTTGCAAATCAAACCTTTGAAAATTTCATTATTGGGAATACTTCCTTGTCATACCTTGTGCTGCTATTTTAAATGCAATTAAATCCTACCTAAGGTTCCTGAGATTGTTACCTTTATGTCTCTGCCTTTGCCTCAGTCACACAACAAGAAAGCGCAGGCTGTAAAGGAGTACTGTGAAATAGAGGCAGCCAAGGTCCTTTTTAGTTTAGAACTAGTACTTTTCAAGCATAACACTTTGTGTCTCACTATTTCTCTCAAAAAGTTTGATATTTTGCAAAGAAAGACTGCAACAAATTTGAGAGAGGGAGGAATTATTTTCACCAAAGAAGTTGGTACAAAAAGGAGCATCTGTTTTCCCCGCAAGGNCAATTTGAGAGAGGGAGGAATTATTTTCACCGAAGAAGTTCACTGAGTGCTGCAATTGGGATTGTGGAGGACTGAGAAACACTTTTTTTCTGTCTCACAAATGCTCCCTTCCAGATACAAAAAGGAGCATCTGTTTTCCCCGCAAGGTTTGTTTGTGCACTACTCCAACCACAGGAGGTTTTTTTGCTTGTGTTTTGTAGGACTCCTAATGTTGATATAGTCATGGCTGGTTCCTTCAACTTTTGTCAGGCAATTTGTGTCTCAATTGCAGGTGTAAGGTAATGAGAGATAAATGAAAGTAAGATCGCTCCCTGCTGAGAACTGGCTGAAATTGGTATCTTTGTCAATTTAGCTCTTGCTTGATTTGTAAATGTAGGCAAAGAATTATAGTTACGGGGATCCTGTAAGGTGGAAATAACTGAAATCTGTGACTGCTTTTAAAGTTTATCCTTTTGGAGTCTTTTCTAACTCTGTACTCTTGCTCTGTACATGCTTCTTTCTCTTTGGGCCTATTGTCAAATTTTTTATTGTTGCGAGCGCTGAAAACAGCTGACTTCCAATCCTAAACTGCAGCATCTTACTTAGTGTTACCTACCATTTGCTCATAAATTCTCTTTATCCAGCTCCCCTTCTCTCTGCTGTCATTTAACAGCTTTTGTCAAACTGGGAATCTCTTAGTAATGATTAATTAATCATTAGAAGGATGAGTGAAGAGGTGTGGAGATGTCTCTGGCATGAGGCTAAAGCTGCCACCTCCCAGCTGATGAGAAAAGCCTGCTGGAGTCCAGTGCACTGGCAGAGCAATGAGAGTCCATTTTGCCTAAGCAGTGAGAGGTCTGTCAATAAAGGCAACAGATCAACTGTACTCTAAGCCTAGAGTTTGACTTTTAAAAATCCTCTGTCCTGTTCAGTGTATGCATTTTAGATGAGAGTCCATTAAATCACTGGCAGTCCTTTGCAGTGTCTACATCTTTCATGACAGAGGTGCCTAAATACCATGGTTATACTACCAGCAAGAGAAAGGTGAGGATTGTTAGCCAAAAAATGTTGTGTCCTCTTATTTAATTAAGCAGTAAAGGTATTTATGGGTTGACTTAGAGGGGAATTCATGTGGGTAAAAATGAGAGAGTCTTTCATTTCCTTTGCAATAATATTTTGAAGCAGAATACCCTTTGCTCGTAGATTTTCCTTTTAAAGAAGTTCTTCGTGCTTCTTGAACTTGCATTCATTTTGTGGCTTTGACCACTGTGAGGTTTTAAATCCACTTGTGTCCTAAAGGAAGAAAACGTTTTGGTTCTATTCAAGAAAGCTTGTCAACAATGAAGTACCAACAGAGTTGTTTATTCATTCAATGATTGATTTTTTTATATATTTTTTTTTAATTTCACTCCAGTATCTACACTCATCCAGTTTAAAATGTAAAGCTGCTTATTATGCAAGTCATGGAGTTCCTTAGGATTTAAAAAAAGGGAAATGTGTCAAATAACAGAGCAACACTTCCCAAGTGCTTATCTGGCAGACTAGAGAACCCTGATATTTCACTTGAATCAACCATTTAAATAAGCAGTTTAATGACAGTCATTATTTGTGAAGGATTTGCTTATGTAGCAACTTGAGTATTTATACAAATAATAGAAGCTTGATGAAATGGAGTTAAGAAATGCATGCAAGCAAAATTAGATCTGCACCAAACCATCTTGTATTACATTTTTTACATTAGAAGATGAACTCTTCTTCCATAAATGAAGAAGTTTGTATCGCTTAATAGGGGAGAAGTTAAAAAGAGCTCCTCTGAATTTTAATTGGGTTGATTACACTCTAGGAAAAATCTGAAGTCTTCTTGTTTAGTCCATCTGAATATGTTACAAGAACCTACTTTTCTGTGGCAGGTTGCTATCTGCAGGCAAAAAGTACCTAACCCCTTAAAGTGATCCAGGAAATGTTCTTGCTGAAGAGCACTTAGGAGCAGTGCTTAACAGTCACAACTCTCCTTATTAACATGGGATAAGATTTGTCTGATCTACAATGTCTACAATCTATATGCTTATATCTAATATTATATCTATATATCTAATCTGCTCATATTCTATAATATATATTCTATATGATATATATATTCTATAATATAAGAAGATTAGACATATATTTCTATATTCTAATATATCTAATCTGCTTATATTCTATAGTTTTAGAAAGATATCCAGAAGTAATGCCACGTGATTTGTACATAATTCTAGACTGTAGAATATGAGCTGTCTGCAATGAAGTGCTTAGAAACATATTTATAGACCAAGAATTATATGCTAACATTTTTTCAGCAATGATTTTTAATACAAAATAAATTCAATGATGAGTGTGGTGTATTCACGAGCAACTGAAGAATTACATTGAACAAATTGCTTTCCATAAACTGTTTCCCTACTCTAGCTATAAACAAGATATATTAAAATATCTTTTACAGAATACAAATAGGCATTCAAATTAAAGTCAACAGTCTAATCAGGAAGAGCATGCAGGCCATACAGTAAATTATCACTAATGCTAATTACTTCTATGTTTGTAGAAGTCTTGGATTTTATATGCAATCCCTTTTTAGTAAAGAACAGTAAAGAATATTTAATTCCTGGGAAACACAATATAGATGGATGTACATATTTGCATATAGGAGTTTATTTTATTGCAACAATATAGGTAATGTAGATATACCTGAATCATACAATGTAGCCCCTCTAATGGGACTCATGTTCGCGCATCCACTTGCAGATACAGCTCTGTTAGCTGTAGACATTTCTGCCTTAGATATTTCTCTCCTTCTTGTAGCTCACCCATGAGAGTTTTGCTGGATGTAGTTCTTAACAATTTTTTTCTATCAAAAGTACAGGATAGAGTAAGTTACAAATGAACCAGTCTGCTTTATAGATGCAGCTTTGATTGAATGAACAAGATGCAGTGGCGTGGTACTGGAAATGCTTCAGGGGTCATGGTTTTATCAGTCACATCCAGGAGGGGATGTGCACTCCACCCTGGCACAGCTCCAGCACCTGAGGTAATACATCTGGGTCCACATAGTGCTACTGAGATTGGGATTCCTTTGGGGATGCAAGGCTGATTGACCTTGTACGCAATGCTATGTTAATATCATCATTTTCTGTGGCCCTATTTAACACTCAGCAATGCACTGCACTGAGCTGGCATCATGTGGCAGCTGAGGAAAGGTGTGGGGATCATCACAAAGTGCCCTGCTTCACTGTATAGATAGAGGGGTTGATTTGTGAAAGAAAATTAGACAGAAGCAGTCAAAGCACGAAAAAATGCAGTGTGTCTTTAGCCCATGTGCCTTTTCCTATGTAGGTCTCAGCAGGATGAAGAAACTTATTCCAAGCAATCAGAACTAGTATGTATTGACAAGGAAAAACTTAATTGTATTATTGATGAAGAGTCATAGCAATTTTTGGAAAGCTGTCCTACTGTTGGATATTATGGTATAAAGCAGTGAAAAATGCAAGTCTACACACTTGGGGGTTTTATGACAACTATTCACAATTTGTTTTTTGGAGTATTATTAATATGAGCTGCCATTGGTTTATGTTCCTTTTACAGAATAAGCAACATGTGAATTTGTGGCAGTATGAATCTCTGCCACAAATATGCCTGTGATGTTGTCCAGAATCTTTTGTAACAAATTGCGATTTGGTTGAAAATCAAATTAGGCAAAGAGCTTGCATGGAATCCTGTTGCTCTGGTTTGTAAACCTACAAAGCAAATAGATCAGTGGCATTCCAGTTTAGTTTCACAGCCAGATCAATTATGAAAATGTTGCTATGTTAGGGAAGCTGCTTTGACTCAAGGCCACATTCTTATCCTCCCACACTAGTAAGTCTGATACAGATGATGAACACGAATAAAGGATCTCTAGTTTCAGGGGGCTGCTGTGTTCAAGGATTGTTCATCTTCAAATTCTGTCTGAGCCATCAAAGTGTTTGAACCTCAGGTTGTTTTGAGAGATTATTTTTGTGTGAGAACTAGCATATAAGTTCTCTAAAATACATTCATATATATTCGGAGGAAACCTTTCCCATGATCTAATTCTAAAGAAACCCAGATGCAAAGATTGAATTTAGTCACATTTTCAGAGATTTCCATAACCATGAAGTGCAATTTGCCATAGCTGTGATGCTATGATGATATTTTTGTCTAAGGAAAATCTTAATTTCTAAGGTATAATGACAGAATAAAAAGTGTTGGGTGAAAGAAAGAATTTTTCCAGCCTGTTTTGAGACATCAGCTGTAATAGGTAGCTCTGCTCCCTTTTTGTTATACCTCTTCCTTCAGTATAGCAACATACAGTTTTGCAGCTTGTCTCTTTCTTAGAGAAAAGTGAAGTATGGCTTCTTCAGAGCTCTATTGCTCTGATATTATTGGATAGAATCAGGCGATTGGGATATAGGGAATCCACCATGTGACATAAGTGATATTTTATAGTGTCCTCTCCTCAGGTCTAAATAACAGCCTAATAAATCACAGTGGTATCTGGAGAGAACAAAGTAGCCTCAAAAGACAATTCACTAGATAAAAGTAGAACTTAATAAATATATGCTGGCTTAGACTAAAGCTGATTTAAGTCTTTTCACTGAAATGATTGCCTAGTTCAAGGCATTTCTGCTAGTAAAAAAAAAAAGCAAAAAAAGGGTTTTTATGAAAAATGAACTGCAGTGAACAAAACAGTATCTTCTGAAAGTAATCTCTGTGTTTTCTGTCTGCCAAAAATCTGTTTAAATCCTTTGAAAATATGAAAGGACTATCTAAGGATATTCCCTGATGGCTTTAGTAGTGGCCAGCCTCTTCAAACTCATGGTGAGCTGGAGAAATTGAGAAGCTGAATCCGTAGGATTAGTGTGTCTGGAAAAGGAGCAAAAAAAAAAAGTAGAACAATGGAAGTTCATTAAAGTTAAAAGGTAGTTTTGTTTCTGGATTCAGTATGAGCTTGAAAGGAGCTTGTGAGCATCAAAATCCTGTAGAGATTTGACAGCTCAGAATGCAGTAAGCTAAATTTGTTGTAAAAATTATTTCTTTTGGCAGTAACACTGATCTATGAATATTAATGATTCAACTTAGCATATATTAGAATTCTGTGGATGGCAGCCACTGGAGCTCTGTAGAGGCTCTTCACTATCTCACCATCCATGAAACATAATTGTGTTTCAAGGGAGGAAAAACATAACAAAACCTCTTTTTTACTTTTCTATGAATCACTTGACTCACAGTTGGCTTTCAGCTGCACAATGTTCCTTCTAACCTGTTGGGAGCTGAGATGCATTTTCATGTAAGCCCCATAACTGGCATTCATAATCAATAGGCTTGATATGTGCTGCCGTTTTGTCTTGAGTGGACACAAGAGGAAAAACTGCTCACTGCCAAACACCTGCTTCCTCTACATTCACACCAAAGGAATTTCTGCTGCTAACATATGCAAGGGCCATCGTATCAACATCTTCGTCAAACCTTTAATACTGTGAGGAGCTAGGAATAAAATTAAGGTTCTGGTTATGCTCCAAAACATGTAATAATATTTGATCTTCCCAAGGAGAAGCAATAAGTAGAGTGAGAGCAGAGCAAGCGAGAGGTAGGGTGTCAAGTAGACACACTCATTTGACAGCTAATTGTGGGGTTGTCCAGCGTGCCATTGCTGCTGGCGGTAGTAATGCAGAGCTCTGCCTGGTCAGGATCCCGGATGGATCCTAGGAGCAGCTGCTATTTAAAAGAAACAGAGTTAATGTCAGAATAAATAGTGTGCAGGAGCAATGACAACTGGCAGTTCCACAAGGGCTGGGTGCTGAGGGTGACAGCTAGGCAGGCAAGAGGCAAATACCACATTGACAAGGGGCCTGAAGTTGTCAGCAGTGTCAGGGTTGTGGTCAGGCCCAGAGACAGCCACTGGAATCAGCCTCAGCTCAATAATTGTGCAGCATGTCTGTGGTGTTGGGGCAGGTCCCAGGTCAAGCAAGTCAGTGGGCAAGGGTCAGGGTTAAGGAGGTGTGAGACCAGGCACCGGCAGGGGTGAAGGATGAGCCCTTCATCTTGGAAGCTGCACCCAAGGAGAGGAGGGGGGAGCCTTTGCAGAGGCTCCTTCCAGTTTCTCCTTCACATCAGATCTTAGCAGGGGGCCAGTGCTGAATGTAGGGAGCTAAGCTCCTGCAGAGGCAGTACGGCCTGGCATCATAATAGTTAAGGCAATATGAAAGATATTATTCTGATTAGGTTGGATGCCTAAAAAATAATATTCCAGGTTGTGCCAACTTGTTGATATAGAAGAAAACAACCTTTACCTCATCTCACAACATAACCGGCTTTGATTCTCAATATGTGTGTACATATATATAAACAATGCACATATGGGATACACTGAAAAGTGTACTTGTTTGGATAGATATTTATATTGTTGTGGCCATGTGTTAAAATGTGTTACTAATCTTCAGGCTAAATAACAAGCCATATGTTTTCTGATTTTTTAAAATTTGAATTTATTTTGATAGATCCAAAAAGTCTGAGGAGGGCTCTACTAGAAATAGCTAAAGTGAGAGTAAAACAGCATTACCAAAGTGCAAGACTGGTAATGTAGGAAAAAATAATGCACAAAAAATATCTAATAATACAGTTCAGGTGGTTACAGCAGTATCTGTTGTAAATCGTATCTAGCTACCGATCTGATCCTGTTTCCTTATTTAGATAGGTGTCATCCCAAGCCTCTTATTACCTTGAAATGTCTGCCTATTTCTCTGTCCGACCTTAATCAATATTCAATGAGTCATATGCATTAGTTGTGTCGGTATGTATTGTGTGGTTACCAACAAACTAGGTGTATTAAATACAAGGACGAATGTATGGACAGGCAGAACTTTGATGCTGGAGCAATTCCTTGCCTTGGAAAAAGGACATTGTTCCCTGTAATGAGTTACCAACCTGTTAAAGGCTTAGGCAGTCCTGGGAACAGTAATTAGCAATCTGTCTGGGCAGGGTGACAGCTTGGAGGAGGCCCAGGAAATATTAGCATATCCAAAGCATGCAACAGTGCACTGCTGCTTGAGGAAAGGGAGGCTCCAACCCTCGCTAAGTGGATTACTCTGTGCTGGAGTGAAGGTGGGAATGCATCTGGTGTTTGCACCTGAGGAGCCTCAAAGGGGGATATATGTGGTCAATAAAAGACAAAAGGTCTGTCTAGCCCTGAATCTCTGTCTGTGAAGGTTTTATGACAAAGCTGAAACTTGTACGCCAGCTTATTAGAGCTAATTGATGTTCAGAGTGGACAGAGATGACTGTTCATCAGAGAACAGTCATCAACCTTCTCTGAAAACTCAGGATGGGAGGGATTTTTTGGCAGGGTATGGGGGCACAGGACCAGAGAAGGATGGACAGAGACCCAGAAGATAACATTTAAATTGCCAGGCTGGTTTTAGAACTGGTAATGCAGGAATCTGGAAGGTAAAAGTGACTTCCCTTGGAGTGTGAAGTGAGATATGTAGGAGAGTGCCTGAACCTCAGGAATCCATAGACTCTGGGGCAGCAATACTAGAGGGGAAAAAGCAATTTAAAATAAGTAAAACTTTTTATATTTATCTGGTCTCATAGTGGTTTTGCTCTGCCAGTCTCAGTTATAAAATCAAGGAGCAAGGAGGATATTTGAGCTGAGAACATCCTGTTATGAAATTTAATAAGTACTGCTAGTACTATTTCATCCAGAAATGCTTTCACTTACTGTGAAGGAATTACATTCTCTGCTCTCTCTTCGTTTCTCTTTCCAACAAACATCAGAGTAGTCTGCCCACATTTTTGTTAAGGCATCTTAATGTGTGAGGTACAGTTGGGAATTACACCTTAATATGATTTTAATTTGTGTTAACATAACTGAAAGGGTTTGGCAACCCTCAGCAACTGAGCTTACTGAGAATGAAAGGGGTACATTATGGGATTATTCCAATGCCTGTACTGTATTTACATTTGTCTCCATTTCCTGTTTTCATAAGCAATATCCAAAACTCTCATAAAAGTTTGAAGATAGTAACTATTTGGATGCCAGGAAAAAAAATTTATCCCTTTTTATCACAAGGATAAAAAGCATAATGTTTTAATTGCAAAGACAGCGTACCTGGAAGAACTAGCCAGCATAGTGCTGTCAGGACTATTTCTGTCTCTAAATGGTTGAATTTGAGCAGAGCACCAAAGATGACAAAACGGGAATCATTTTAGGGAGCTGCAGATTCTGAAAGTAAGATACCAAACATCTGTTTCTGGCTCATTAGCTTACAAGTTACCTTGATGTGGGGAGAAGGATGTTTGCTCGTTATACTTTTCCCTACAGCTTTAGCACAAGATTTTATTGAGTCTGCTTTTTCATGCCTGGTACCTATTCATACACAAAGCTGTCTTGCAAATCTGGTGTTACCTATCTAGATCTGCTGTCTGAGAGTACAGTCCAGTATCTAAGTGATGTTTTTACCCACTCATCATCCTGCAGTCAAAGATTATGCTCCTCCAGTACTCCTTTTGCCTTTCTCAAAATTCATGGGCAAAGAGTCATAGGTCCGTTTATTGCAGGATATATGTGCTCCAAAGTCCATGGAACTCATTCTAGCTGAGAGAGTTTGTCCTTGAGGAGTATCTCAGTGAAGACACCCAGGTTCTCTCTGGTTTGTAGGCTCCAGTGGTGCCCCTAGACTCCTCCTTGTTTGTCTGTGCTGCACACCAGACAGCAGATTTATGACAGACCTGTTTCACAGACCTGTGCAGAGTTGTCTTGGGAGGCTTTTCTAACACTTCTGTATCACACTTGGCTATTCAGTGGGGAACCTAATCAGCTTCAAAGCTGCCTGATGCAGATGCCCAAACTATGGAGGTGCTGCCATCTCTGCATCGTTTTCATTGTAGTCTGCTGGAACAGAGTAAGAGATTAAACAGGGGATTCCAATAAACATGGATGGGAAAAAGATTAAAGCAAGTCTGTGAGGCCAGCTACCTAAATTATCGCTACCCAATGTCCACTGGACATGTATGAATTATGAGGGGCATCACTCAGGCTTCAGGGCTGTATGAGGGGTCCAGCTGCTGGAGCCAAATTGCTTGGTAATGTTTTGAATTGCTGTGTCCTTCTAGCACAACAAAGCACCTTATCCTTTCAGTTTACCCAAGGTACAATTGGAGGGTGCTCTCCTCATGCTTCCCAATTTTTGTTCCCTCATCCCATTCAAGTAAATCCCACTGCCTTTATGTTTCTGCTCAACCTTCTCTCAGCATGTTCAAAGGATGACGTTTCTCTCATTAGAGAGGCCATTCCCCCAGAATGTAGGATGTGGTAGGAACGTTTTCTTACTCAAATAACTAGAGAGGGAGAAAATAATAGTCTTCTGTCAGAGCTCAGACTGGGGTGCTCCCTATTAGACTAAATCTCCTAGACATCCTTACAAATACACGAGCTACCGAATATCTAACACATGTGCCCGTGTCCTTAATTTCTCAGTGTGGTTTACAGTTTTAGAAAAGTGTCCATTTGTTTATTGTCAAAAGAGTAAACAACCTTTTGCTCCTGAACAGGAAGTGTGATCAGAATAATGAAAATGGTGTTACTGACAGCAAAACTTGTTCTTTTTTTTTCTTCATAGAACAATTTTCCCTTGCTTCTGCTTGTTTGAGTGCCTGTAACTCATTTAAAGGAGCAAGAAACACCAGTCCTCTACTAACAAAATGAAGCCTTATGTAAGGGTAAGTTTTTCAGCTTACTTCAAAGGATATGCACTGAATTTGTGGAGGTTCCTTGTTTTCTGTGGGGGATGATATTGTCCCTTAATTAGCTTTTTCAAATGTAAATTCCCAGCAATGAAACATTTTAAGGATAAAAGCATTTGTTTGTGGCATAGTGCCTCAAAGTGTCAACAAATCTGAGTCTGTAATCTCCATATGTTTTGATTACTTGCTATCAGAAGAAGCTTCTTGCAAAGCAAAACTTTTTTTTTTCTTTTTCTTTTTCTTTTTTTTTTTTTAACACTTTAGCTCTATCTACTCAAAACTTACACCTGGTGCCAGTACTCTCTTGCAACTGACATATGATTGTTTGAGTGGAAACAAAACCACTTTGACAGATGGGCATAAATTCAAGGATGCCAAACAACCAGTGCCTGCACTAACTTTGAATGCTAACAGGCCATTCATACCCAGTAGTATCAGAACAACAGCCTATTCACAACTCTAGGTCATTAGGAGAGGAGAGGGAGAGCAGAATGCGTAGTCAAATTAATAAACCTGAAGATTATGTGGTTGGGTTTAATGCTATAAAAATAGATAATAAATGAGAGTAAATGATCAAAAATAACAATAACATAGAGAACCAAATTATATAATGCATAGAAGGATTTCCTACATCTTCAGTGTAAACAGCTCTGTATGTGGCCAGCCGCTGCAAACTTTGAAAGAAATTAAGAAGTAATTCTTTGTCCAGCATTTTACAAATAGATTGTTTGGCTGCAGCAGTGAGGTTTTGTAGCTTACTCAAGTCATCTTCAAAAGCCACTCACAATGCTAGACCATTCCTAGTCAACAGCTATTTGTGCAGACAAACTCTGGCAATCTTTTTAGAAGAGGAGAGAAATTATCCAGTCCTCCTCAGCTGCTTTCTAGGGTGGCTTGTGCAATGAGCCAGGTATGCAGCAGCAGTTTTCTGCAGCTGCTGCATTAGTTCCACGTCACTTTTCAGGGAAAGATTTTGAAGTGAAAGAAATTACATAGAAGGTAAGCTGTTAAGTTGAAAGGAACAGTTCAGCGGGTTCATGTTCATGTACACAGTTCTTCTGGAGATACAGGCTCTTGCAGCCTGTGAATAAACAGTACCTCTTGCTTCAGTGAACTAGGTGCTACTGGCTTTTGTATGCTGGACTCTGCAAGGATTTGTTTTCTTTTTTTTTTTAACGAAAGCCTGAGGCCATGAGGGATGCCAGTGTCTATCTTCCTATTTTTTAATAATTCCTTTCCATACAGAGATCTAAAATCTCTTGGTAGAGGCTTTGGGCATGGTAGCTTAACTCAGGGGAAAAAGTTTGGAAGGGAAAAGGCCTTTATCATCTAGGGCATTTTAATGTGGCCAGAATTATACATGTGTCTTTGTGCTTGGTGTTTTCTCTTGGCTAGCTTCAGGCTTTCAAAAACATTTAGTGAAAAGACAACACTAGGCTTAGGGGTTTAAATGGAATTTAGGACATCTGAATAGCACTCAGAGTGTATAAAATAAGCTGGTTTTTATCTGGACTAAGGTTGTTGACTCTTTTGGAGTATGATTGTTTAGGATTTAATTTACAGTTTTGGCTACATGGCACAGATTTCATTTAACTTTCCTTTCAGGCACATACTGAAATTTGTTTATGACTGATATTTTTCCAACCCAACTCTATGTTAGCTATCAGGGCATAAGGGGTGAATGGCACTTCCTGGCCTTCTACAGTTCTAAATTTAGAGTTTTTTAATGATGACCTCCTGTTGTGTCTCCTTCCTCCAAGTTTCCTGTTATATTTTTTCCATGCACATGGTTTTTCAATTTGGAAGAAGCATATACTTCAGATTAAGGAAAGGAGCAGAAAATGAAATTCCCCTTCTGAAAAAGAAAGCATTTTTGAGATATTGCTTCCTTTTTAACATCTACCTTATTCCATATATGGTGGTTTTGGCCATACTGACTTGACATGTGAAGACAACGCTTGATTTAAAAGTTGCTGTGGAAAAAGAATGGAACTAAAATGTCACTACTCTTTTTAAAAAGGTATTTATAATTACTTTCCAGGGTAGCAGAGTAGATCATTACAACCTTGTTTTTGGGAACACATTGCCAGTTCTGCTCATAGACACAACTGATTTAACAGTTAGCTTGAGTGGATGGAGAGTTTGGTTTATTTAGAAACTGGAGATATCAGACTCATTATTATATTTTATTAAAAGAGTGAATTTTTTTCTAAAATTTTTATCTAGATTATAAAATTGTTGACATCTGAGAAATGTATATGTATAGAAACATGTATATTATAGCAAGAACAGATAAATGTAGCCTGTTTTTCTGTACTCTGGTCTGAGACTTATTTTTGTGTATCTAAAAAATAACATTTTCAGGAGAGCAATCAACACAACCTAGAGAGCTCTTGTAAACACAGTGAGCTATATGTATGTCTTTTTGCAGCTCTGCTGTGTTTCTGTCTCAGGAGGGAAAGGAAGGAAACACTGGCACACGAGTGCTGCAGAGAAGTGGCATGTGCCCCCTTCCTGCCCTGTTGGTTGGGACAGGGGAAGAAGGCTCATGGGAGTTGCAGATGGACTTTTAAGGTTAGGTTGAATCATGGAAATCATGTGACCTGATCAGCTGAGGACAACTGTTCTTCAATTTCTAGTCTTTAAGGTTTAATCTACCCTTGGGACAGGTGACAGCCACATTCAAGACAGCCATGGGATGTGCTTAAAGTCAGCACCATAGCTAGCTTGCTTTTAAGAGGTTTTGTATGTATGCATGTGCTCTTTAAGGCTACTTGTTTTCAAAGATCAATATTCTGAAAGACAGAGGAAATCCTGTTAAATATTGACTTTCTCTTTAAATGTCAGATGTTGTGAACCTTCCATCTGCTGATCACTTTCTAGACAGAAATAAGATATTAGCCCTTCCTACTTCTCAAATATTCTTGGTGCTTCTCTGCTCCTACAGTCAGTCTTTCTTCCCACTCTTTACATCAATCTCTGATTTTCTATTCTCCTACAGGCATACAGAAATATGTGCTTCATTTCTACTCTTTTACTAAAAGTCTTACATTTTATTTACCCTTTACCAGTCTTCTCAGACATAGAGGTGATATATTTGGGACATTAACAGAGATTTAAACTTTTGCACCCAAAGAACTAATAGATACAGAAGAACCTATAAAACTGGATCAAGCACGCACTTGTTTGCTCTGATCTATTATTTTTAGCTGTTCTATTATGATCTCTGAACTACAGGAGATTGGCTGCAAACTGAATGATTGTGCAGTACTGATGGCAACATTTCAGGAACCTAAACAGCCTCAGAAATGTAATGGTATGGATATTCATCTCCCCACTCTGCTGCTTTTGGTGCTGATGTATCCCAGGGAGTGAAGGCGAGGGGCTTTTTTTCCCTTATATGGTCAGGAATAAGAAGGGAAGCCCTGGGATCAGAACAGAGGACCATGTTGTCATCTGCAAAGTCACATCAGGGCTTGCAGAGGGCAAGATGTTTTCAAACAAGTTTCATTCTTGTCTTTATTCATCTGGTGTACGGCCCACCCCTGTAATGGGAGGCAGAAGCACCCACAGGATGAAGTGAGGGATTATTGTTAACGCTGCTCTGAAGCATTTACGTCTCAGTTTAACTTGACCTGGGCTGAAGACTGTAGTCTGGCCTAGGTAATTTTGTTTTAGCTCCAGCAGCATGCTGAGGCAGACCTGGTTTGGGAGGTATTTGCATGAATTAATAACAGCTGAGCAGGGAAGTCACCGAGAGAGAGATTGTACACAAAACCAGCCCTTTTAGGCAGAAATACTCACCTGGGGGGGATTTGATCTCCTACCGTATCTGGAGTGATTTTGAGTATTCATGGCCACTAGCTTAGAGCTTGCTAAACTGCTCCTGGTGAAATGGTTATTCTTTCACGTGAATAATTAAATATTTGGTGGAGTAAGGACAGAGCACTTTACATAGATCTAATATTTATGATGTATCTAAATGAGAAGAGTCATCTCAGAAGTCTGATCTTTCTACCAAGATATGTGCATCCTCCGCTGTTTAGAACAACATCTTTTGCACTTTAGAGCTGTCCATACCTGCTTTTTGATATATTTCCATCCTAATTTCCCCAGTTTTGTTGGGTACTTTCCAGCTCAGTGTGCTGGCCTCTCTGAAACACAATCTTAACTGCAACTTCTTAGCGCTACATGGATAAACAAAGTTGTAATGTTGGCTAGGCAGCTGTATAGTTAGTTAAAATTCGGAACATATTTAGCACATTATTCCTGATTGTAGAAGCTATAGTGTGAGTACCAAATTCTCATTTTTATTGCCCAAAATGTTGCAGGGAGTTTAAAGATTGCATCGTGGTTTTGGCCTCTGTGAGACTGCTCAGCTTTCAGCAGGTCCTGCGAGAAACGTGCTGTGTCTGGATCCAGAGATGAAAATCCTCTGTGTTTTTCAAACAAGCAAGCCACAGGGGTGGTTCCAACACGGCCCACGCTGACCCAGTTTGAACAGGGTTTAGAGTTTGCTGGGTCAGACCAGGCTGCAGAGGCTGGCTGGAGTTGTAGCTCAGTCACTCGCTGAGCCAGGTACTGTCAACACTAAACTTTGTATGAGGTCAGACAACATCTGTGTTGTAACCTCGCCTGCTGACTCCATTTTAGTTGTTGATGCTCCAAAAAACTGAGGACAATCCACATGTGATATGGAAAACAGTGGGGATTTTTGGACTTGAAGAAGTGGTGGGTGGAAAGATACGATTTTGTTTCACAGATGATAACGTTAGAACTGATATCGCTCTGCTACAGAAAAAAGCCCCATCTTTGAAAATTCACTGTGAAAGAATGTGGGCCTGCACTCAGCATCACGCTGCCTGGCCAGCGGCTGGGGACACCCTCCAGGCTCTGACTCAGGTGCCAGACAGGGAGCTGCAGGGAATTTTGTCCCAATAAAATTTCATTGAAATCAGAAAAGAAACAGTAAAACTTGCCAGAACACTGGTCAGGGATGTGAAATTTTTTTTGTGACTGCATGCTTTTGGAATTATGGTGCGTTTCAGCTGCAGATGTGCTCCTGGAATCAAGTTTAAACATGTTCTGGTTTAATTCCAGTGATGATGGTAAGGTATTTTTGAGGGAGTTGGCATTGCATGGTCTCTGGCTTCAAATCGTTATACCTTCTGCTGTTATTTTGCTCTTACCAAGTGACAGCCGTTTGCAAATAGGAATACATTTAGCTCTGTAAACTACCGTGAAGGAAAAAAAAAAGTAAAATCAGTTGATTATATTGAGCCTAGCTTTTAAAAAATTTATAAAAGCATTAAGTTCATGTGTCGATTATATTCATAGCAGTCCAAATATATATGGACATGTTATACATGCAAAACATCCTTATACATGGATGTAGTTCATATGTGCCCGAGCAACCAATGATATCCTTAACATTTATTTAAATGCCTATTAATTATGTTGTTTGATTTTTGTTTCCTACTGTTTACACCCTATAGTGTGCATAGTTTTGAAAGCAGTGCAACAAGCTGTGGAGATACTGAAGGATACCCTAAGGAGGGGTGCGGTCTCCGTCCAGAATTCTGCAAGCCCGATATTTTGTTAGTGGGACTGAGGGAGGGTGAATTACCCCGAGTTACAGTTTCATACCACCCAGGCTAGGTTGCTCCCAGTGCCCAGTAATCCAGACTGCTGTGAGGAAATACCCAGACCCAATCCTGGTGATCTGTCTGCTTCACAGAAATTTAACAAGAAAGCTCTAGTGGCTTATATTCTGGGAAGCTTTAGTGTGGAAAAGACTTCTGAGGCAGGACTGAGCTGTTTGACTTTGGCTCAATTTTGGCAGAATTTAAGTAAAGGTGAAAGCAGGTCTAGCTGGTTTATCAAAAAAACCCACTCCCATAGGATCCTGCATTGGTTGACATGAGGATGCGGCTTATTTTTCTAAATATCTCCAGGACTGACACAGCCTGAGAGGTTAACCAGAAAGCTGTTGGTAGATGTAAAACAGAATCCAGGTTTTCTATCTGTCTTATGTCTTAGCTCCAAAATCATCCTTTTAAGGAGAATTCCCAGGACCAGTCATGTTTTGTCATTTCTAAACATTAAATTCACTGGTATTTTAATTTTTAAAGTTTCATAAAGCTGAAGAACCCTTTTCTTAAGCTCTCCAGATGCTTAGAGGCAAATTTCCTTTCTTTCTTTTTTGTTTCTAACTAAGCCTTCCTTTAACTGGGGGGAAAAAAATAAATCACAAGAGAGGCTTTATGCTACTTTCCTGTTTTCCAACATGACAGATGCATTAGAAAGTGTAATGCACTCTAACAAACAAGGAAACTTTGCATATTGAATATAACACATGAAATAATAAAAGAAGAACAGCTGCTGAGAGACAGAATGGAAAAAAAAGAGAGATAAAAGTTAACTTGAGTTGTGTTTTATATGAAGAGCTTTGAATTCAGTTAGATTTAAAATTCAATGCCAAGTACATTTACAGACATCTGGGAAATCAGGTCACATATTCTTTGTTAAATCTGCTACTTCTGGTATAAAACAGGACACGTGGAAATGTAAGCCTGTCACGAGGGCACACTTTTTCTTTCATAAAACGACAATTTAATGATTGCATTCATGCAGCGATTAATGTGACCAGTGATAACTGAGAACCGTATAAAACCAGAAAGAGGTTATAAACTTTTCCAAAGTTAAAGCTTACCTGAACCTACAAGTTTATGGAGTAACATTTGTGCCAAATCTGTATTTACTAAATGAATGCTAATGAAATCTTGTGCATCAGGACATTAACTTATTGCCAAAGGCATCAAGAAAGAACATATACATCACTGCAGAGTAAATAACTGTTACTAGTGTAATGATTTAATGGGATACTGCTGTGCAATTCCCACTGATCTCACCTGTCAATCTGTAGCTAATACAGAGAATGCATATAGCAAAGTGTCTTAGATTCCCAGGTGTCTGTTACATGTACTTTATATGGAATATTAGATTAGACTGACCTTGACTAGCCATGTATTTATACTTTGCCCATCCCCAAAAGCTTTGGGGGTAAGTTCATAGTGGGTTCTAAGAGTAGATCTCTTACATCAAACTTGAAGCTTGGAGAATAAGGCAGACAGTGCTCAGGAAAAGTGAGTGAAGCAGCATACGGTGACCCTGATGCTGAATGAGGTTTAGTAGCATCTGCTTACACGGAAATATCTGTCCCCAGTAGGTTAATAGATGGTGGTTTAATCAAAATGATGTGTTCAGTGTCCTAAGCACACATATACAGGGAGTGATCTTATGGTTTCTCATCTTGACACATGAGAAATAGGAAGAAGTTAAAAATAACACAATATGCTTTACACCTTTTCATTGCATTTTAGCTTTCCATCAACCACTCCTGTAAATATCTTCCTAGTTATAAGTCCTCACAAGCGTTTTAAGTTCTAAAACTGGATGCATGTCCTCCCACCCTCCCATGGAAGAAGGTTGAGAGAAGTTGTTTTGGCTTTGATTTTAAATAACATTAATTTCAGCTCATGTGAGATAGCACAGCAGTGTAAGATGAGACATGTTCTGTCAAAATCTACACTGAATTGTCAGAACTGTATGTAGCCCTCAGCAGGGCATGTTCCTCAGCAATACTTTAAATGTAACTAAGAAATTAAACACACTGGTCATGCATGCTGCTTTGCCTTCTTTGCTTGAAGTACACAGTGAACTTAATAAACCCTAAAGAAGTCACATGTTAAAAACAGAACTTTCCTTGTAGGTTCTGGATGCTCCTTGAATGCTAATAAGCAGTTCCTCCCCATCAGTCCTTACAGCCTCTCAGTAAGGCTGTGGAAGAAGCCCAGCAGGTCTGGCCTCTTGCCTTTTTGCTTCAGGCCCCGTACTACAAATATCAAAGTACAGATTGCACAAATTTCAGCATATATATGCCTGGAACCTGACTACAGCAATTGGACTGAGTCAACGGTGGACACTACACATCACACAGCATTTTGTGATTTCTTGAGAAACTAAAATGTTTAGCTAAGTTGGCTCCAAGGAAAAGCAAAAGTATATGTACGTTGCCTGCCTGAATGTCCATGCAGCCTGGAGCAGTAGTTCTGAGAAGACAAAAAGGCTGACTGAAGACTGAGGTAGAGAGATAGTTAACAATAATCTCTCTATTTTCTTTTTGTTTTTGATGGGGGGGTGTGTGCTTTAAGCAAGTGGAACTTCTTCTGAGGGTGACTGCTTGGGTGTACTTGTAAGACTGCAAAGTTAATCTAAGCAGCCTTGTTGCCAGGTGGTATGAGTAACTGCCATTTACACTGATGCGGATAAGGAATGCAATGATATTATCTTAACAGCTGTGGTATGAGACCAGTAGTCTTCTGTAGGGAGGTAGCAGTAATCTACTGGGGAGCTGATATAGTGAGAGATTGTCATGCTTGTGTCACAGGGTAACTATGAGATCAAGGTGCACTTTGGGGTCAGTATTGTATTGTTGAATTTCTCCAATATTTTTTCTCTGGCAGGATTCTCATCATATTGATCTTTAATGGATTGACCAGTTGCCTGAGTTCTGTAAATTAGTCCAGTCCTGGTTCTAGCATTAGTCCTTTTAATACAGGGATTTGTGTTTTCCAGCTGCTCTGAAGAGCAAGGCAGAAGGCCAGAGCAGTTCAAATGTGCCCACAGACTCTCCTGCAGAGAGAAAATGTCCACCTGGCTGTGTAAATTATCCTCTCATTGCCTCTGACTTGTTGAATTGGCATAAAGACAGTTGTGTGGAAATGAAAATCTGCTTTTCCCTCTTTTTCTGATCAAGGATGGCACATCTCTCTCTCACAACCACTCAAAGCATTTAATGTGGCAATGATGGGAAGGTGCACTCAATGCTATAGGAGAAATTTAGCTTGATACCATTCTAGCAGTGAGAGAGCCTGAAATCCTTTATTAATTTGTACTATGTAGTGTTTCAGTCTCCCTGCATTTTTCTTCCTTTACTCATCTGTGCTAAGATTTTACATTCCCTCAAACAAAAACTTACGAGCTGTTATTTGGGTTTGCTCTCTAGGCTGTACTGGATGCATGCCAGTTTGTACCACCTGATGAGACAGGCCACTATTTTAAAATAAACATCATATTTCTTTCGGGGGGGCTGGGAGGGGTAGGGGGAGTGGGGGAGAAAGAAAAAAGGAAAGAAACAGAAATCCCATCTAAGTCTCCAGTATTTTATGTGTCGAATTTCCTATCACATTTTCTTGGTGAAGATGAAAAGCATTAAAAGAAAATCAGACTTTGTAATCAGATGATGATGCATGAAAGGATGTGTCTGGATAATGTGACAGATGATCCTAACCTTCATTAATGTGCTTTAATTGGATTAAGCTCTATGAAAGGCCTTTTCTTCTTTTTCAACACCTTCAGGGCTCTTGGCTCCACAATGTGAATGTACAGAACATCCTGTAAAAGGGCACTCATCCAGCTTCATAGACATATGCTGTACATCCTGACACTAAGTTAACATAAACAGAGCTTATCTTCAATGACATGGCCCCTAGGGTGCCAGAGAGTGGTGGCCATCAAGTGATAATTGGGCAGTTACAAGATTTGTTGCAGCATTTGGAGCACTAAATCCCTTTACAACCGGGTGGGTTGCTGCACCAGGGCTGGAAACTGTCAGCACACATATCAGCTTTTCAAACTATTTTTAATAAAAGCACAGATTATAGATGATTGACAAAGAAACAGCCTTGCTGCTGCTGTTAATACTGAGAATGCTATTCCCCACGTTGTCTCACAGTTTTCAATAGGACTACCTGGGGAGTAAGGTATTACTGAGCATAAGCCAAAGTGGCAGCCACACTCATGAAGTGATGGACAGCAGCAGAAGGAACACATGTTTTGCCTTTCTGGATTGGGAACCTGTCTGCATCATTTTAAACTATTTTTGTGAATAGAGTTTACTCATGTAACTATTTTTCTGACCTCTGGCTTCAGACTTACTCATTTTGACTGGTTTTAAAGATTCAACAATGGCAAATTCCTCACAAACATTCACTGTAGTGGATTTGGATGCTGTATATGGGTGGTTGGTGGAGCAGGGGAGGATTAGAGAGAAATAACTGTAAACAGGCTTAAAAATAGGGGTGGGAAATAGGAGTTGTGTGCTGAAGGAAAAAGAGAGGAGAAAAGCTTTCTAAAACCAGAAATGTCTTTCATGTTCACACAGAATACAACATCTCCTGTTAGCCCAGTTTGCTGGTTGGGGGAGTCTGTCTCTCAGACTGCACTTACCCTGCAAAAGCACATAGTTAAGTATAAGTCAATGCATATGATGATGGCTGTGGCAGTTGCACATTTAAATTGGAGGTGCCATTGTATATGTGTATTTCTGAATGTCTTTTAAACCTCAAAAAAGCTAGTGCAGCTGGTTTGGAGTATTTTTATAGTATATTGTCTTTGTGTTCTTGAAAGATTTTTTTTTTTTTAATTTGTTTAGCATACTGTATTTACAGACATGTTGGAACTACAAATTCATGGGAAGTTACCAACTGTATCACAGCTAGAATACTTTGTGCAAAGAATGTTCCCACAATATGTCTTTGGGGATGTGTCTGGGGCAAAGCCAACAACGCTGAGATATTTCATATTGATTCATGACTCTCCAAATGTTATTTTAGTCTTCTAGATCATAGAATATGGCACACTCAAGATTTATTTCTTTTCCATATTTTAACAGTTGTTTGTCAAAGGTCTTTGTCCTATTTTTAAGATGACTTTTGCAGCTTCCCTTTTTGCCTTTTATTTATTTATATAATTCCAGAATACTTGATTTTCACTTTGGGAATATTCTGACTCTTGGTCTTTCTCTTAGTATTAGCACATTTCTGTATCTTGGAAGATACTACAAATTTTGTGCTGCTTGTGAATGCCAGATTTGGTTTTCATTTGCTGCTTGAAGTCATTAGTGTGGATGGTAGTGAAGCCAAGCTATGAACAGGTTTGTTCATCTCCCTTCACATTCCTTAATGTGATTAAATCTACCATGTTGTTCCATGGTGCTTTGTAGCCCTTAAAAGTATGTCTTTTTACTGAAGGTCAGGGAAATAGTGGGTAAAAGTAACAATCTGCTAGGGCCTAAACAACTCCCATTTTGTATCATACCTCTGACCTATTGAATGTCATTCCACACAGAAATGAGCACAGAGCAAAATTACAGACGTGCAAATACACCAAACTTGAATACTTTACATTCACTATCAAATCCCCTTCAAACAATCATGGCTGCTTTACTGTGAAAGGGTTGTATTCTGTTGCCACAGACATTTTCTAAACTGGTATCTTTGTGTAGCCCTGGTAATTCTGTGTAGGATGCATGTTATTACAGCTTTAGAATTGGAACTTTACGCCTAGTTGTTGAAAAACAAAACTAAAATAGCAAGCTGTCAACTTGGAGGTCCACACACCTATTAGACTAGCTATATACATGGCTTATAATTATTTAGGTGGGCAGGTTTATGTTGAGAATGTTCTTGCTACCTATATCTTATACCTTAAAGAAATGACATAGGAAAAACATAAAAAATGGAAAAAACCATCAAAAATAGAAAAAACCCTTTCATATAGTTCTTGTATGCCATAACAAAGCCAGAAAGAACACAAATCCTTTGTTTTTTCTCTTTCTTTCTAGGTCACCTTTAGCTAACTTCATGCTGCTTTACTCGCTGACCTCCGAAATGAAGCAGTATTCCAATGACAGCCTGCTTCAGGCTAATACTCTTTCCCTCTCTTTTCCTCTCCAAACTGCAATGTTTTCTGTTTATAAACTCTCTAAGGTCACAGATTAGTAACCAAAATGTATGCATGTTTGTAGCAATCAGCAGTGCTGCAGAAGAGCTTTAGAAGAGCACGTACTATTTTAGCACATTGGGGTGGTGGCAGCACTAGTACATAGAACTACAGCCAGCCAGAAATAGCAGGAGGTGATGATGCATGTGTGAATATTGCCTTAGAATTATTATTTCTGGTGTACATCTACTTTAGGTGACCACTTCTTGGGAGCATGGCTGACGTTGCTCTGAGCACCTGCGTTCAGTATGTTGTCCCAAGGCAGCCTACAAATTCCACCTGCCTTTGCAGCAGATGCTGGAAGGTCACAGCTGACCAGTAACCCCATCTTCTCCTTTCTTTTCCTTCCTCTATTCTTTTCTGCATGGGTAAAATTTCTCCAATATCTCAAAGGGAAGGACAGTGGAGGCAAGAAGGGCATCCCCATTATCCCTGCTCAGGCCTGAAACAGCGTAAGTGCTTAACTTCATGCTGCATGCAGTTGTTTTGGTGCTTTCTGATCCTACTTGTTCTCCTGCTGATCACTGTGTCACAATGAAGAGATTTGCTGGGTCTAAATTAGGTCAAGGATTTCTGAAGCATACTCCATTACGTGCTGTAAGTACATAGGTTGTATGTATAGTTAGTGTCTTCCCTATCTTTTTCTTTAACTGAGCAGGTTAAAAGTCTTCACCTGATTAAAACAAACAAAAGCAAATTCAAAGAGCAGCGATATATCTGAAGACACCCTAGAATAAGGGCCATTTTAGAAACCATCCCATTTGTTCACCAAAAACTTTAAAGAGTGTTTAAGAGGAAACGTCCTGTTGCCCGTCCTCTGGCATGCTGTTTTGGAAGGGAAAGGCAGGGAATGCAGGTGATGCTTGTGAGCTTCAAAGCTCCCCCTCTCCCTGGAGAGACGGATAACAAATCATCCGGATTCTCCACATGGTTCTGGCCTCTCTGCTCCCTAGTTTGGAGCCAAACATATGGTGACTGGCTGCGGGCAACATCCTTCAAGCTGGCAGGACAGGAACGCTGGCTGTCAGCTCATCTGCCCCTTTTTTTCTGCCGCTTCCAAGGAGCGCAAACGATATCGCTCTTGTGCTGATATTTGAGTGGGCCCAGACTTTTTTTATAGCTGCAACCAGGAAAGCCATCGGGCACTCCAAACGGCTATGAACCTGAGCCAAATGCAGACAAATTAAGGAGTGAGAGCAGAAGAGTTACATCTGCCAGGTCAAGCTGGGTGCAAAATGGCTTTGGAGCTGCTGAAATGGAAGAGGAATTTTGCCATGCAAAACTTCTCACGAGAAAGCAGCCGGCTCTTCTGCATCCTCCTCCTGAGGCCCCTGTGAGTCAGCCCAAGTAATATGCAGTTTACAGTACGGATCTGGAGGAAAAAAAAAAAAACAACAAAAACACGGGTCTGAGAATCCCAAGGAGATAAAGATGCTTATTATAGAGCCCTTGTACTGCTATGCTGTATTTTCTCCCAAGGGCAAAATGTTAACAAGCAGCAGCGGTCAGTGTGAATACCAATTTAAAAGCATTTTTCTCTTTTTTGGAGAAAGACTTTGAAAAACCGACTTCATCAAAAATCCATTTCCTTTCAAGTATTTTACTACTACATTATTGATACCATTTCCTTTTTAGAGTATCATTTACACATAAATATAATCCCTTCCTTTCTTCTTAATTAGTCTGTGCCAGCTCAGGGTCTCTTTTGAATGCTGGATATGATCTATGGAAAGAGAAGGGCATGTAGATTGTTTTTGTCGATGGGGAAAATCAGAATGTGTACTTCAACTTGCTGCATGCTTGTGTATGTATGCACACAAGCATGTATGCACTGTGCACGTGTGTGTGTCCTTACAGGATTTGGTCTGCTCGCTTCCTTAACATGTTAACGGACTGAGCTCATTCTCTTATGTTTAAGTTATATTGATGCAGGCTCATTTAAATACACATACTGGTCTCAGGACAATCAAGAGACATCATTTGATAGTTACTACTAAAGGAATAGTCACCAATCAGTCAAATGTCACACACTTATGCACTGATTGTCAAGCCAGTGATGAGGTGCCAAGTAGGCAGGTAACACTTCTGTTAATCACTCAAACTGGGTAACATGGATTTGGTTAGCTTCACCTTTTCCTTGAGGGCTGCTGTTTCTCCAGGCTGAAGAGAACTGAGAGTCAGTGAATTAAAGCCATAAAATGAGTTTGACTTTGTCTCCCCTTTTGTGGAACCTGTTTTGCTTTCCATGTGTTTTGCATTTCTGCTAGCATAAAGCTGGAAGCCAGATGCAAAATAGGATGCTATTTTTGCACTTCCCCTGGGACATTAATACTAGTTATATGGAATAAATGCCAACCATTTTTGTTCTTGCTGTTGTGGTAGTAGGGGTGGACTGTGTTGAATGGTGAGCACCTACATTTTTTAAGTTGGGAAGATCCATACAGTATCTTCTGCAGACTGTTACTTTCTCAGTTCCCGAATACTTTGGTTTTCTCTCTAATGCCATGCCAGATACTCGTAGGATTATATAAAACACATAGTGTTGTTAAAACCTTCTAAGAAATTTTCCAAAGTGAATCTCTGTATCCCAGAACAATTCCAGGTAAGCAAATGATGCAATATTATGGGTGTAAAGGCTGGTAGGGTCAGGCATGCAAAGCCAATGTAGAGTTTGAATTTAGCTCTAGAGTTTCATGAGTCTGTCTATATAAATGCTGAGGGCAGCAGCACTCAAATATTGTTTCTAAAAGATATAAAGGACCAGAATGTCAAAGATCTCATTGGAAGATGTAGATAGAGATGCCTGCAGAGGTGAATAAGCCCAAACCCTTCTGGCAAAAGAAGAAGAAAAAATTCCAGTCCATGTGTTTCTTCTAAGCACATGTAATGCAATGTACATTCTTCTGGTCAAAACTATAACCTTTAAGTAATTAATATAAGTGCAGTCATATGAGGCTCTTTCTATAAAACAAAACAACTCAGTTAAACCATTCTCCTTAAACATGCTATTTCTGAAGTTGACCATACTTTTGTATGTAGAACTTTGGAAGTTTATGCATGAGAGAATCATGAAGTCAGCTCACATTGAGTAGGATACAGGATGGCTGAAGGTACTTAACTTCAGGCTTAACTGAATCTTTGATCCTTTTTCCAGAAATGAACATGCATAGATTTTTCTCTTTTTCCCCCCCCTGGAAATTACCTTAATTCTCCTAGTAGATTTGAAACTATCTTCCAAGCAAACTATCTTCTACTATCAAATCACTCTCAAAACTTTTTTATCTAAAAGTGTATAAATTAAGCATTTCATGGATTTAAGATTGCTAATAAAGACTATTTAGTAGGTTTCCCTTTTATTATAACCTTAGGTGTCTGATCCATCTTGAATTGCCCAGAATTTCTTTAGCAAAACAAATCTGTGTTTTCGGACTAGTCTGAGCTTATGTCCAGATGCCTTGGGTAGGAAATCTTGTTCTGATTTTTGTCCTAGGATGTGCTGCAGCCTAAAAATTTTGAAGGTCAAATTACTTTCTTTCATTAGTGCTAGTAGACCTTAGACAAGTTCACTGTCTCCAGTAGAGTCTCTTTCAAGCCACAACAGCAGATTAAAGATCATGGTAGCAGCAGGAATGTTTTTATTTGTGACTAGAGAGGATGACATCAAAGGAGGTCAATGAAGCAAACATCCCTAAAGATAGACATAAAGAAGAGTTTGGTTTTGCATATGTATTATTTAATAGGTGGAATAATTCTTTAGTATCATATATCTAGCAGTTGACTATAAAACTTCTGCAGAGCTTTTAAGGAAAATTACTATGGGCTACCTTAAGTACTGATCTCAGTCTGTGAACACCATGTATGGCCTGAGAATTTATGTTGCAGTAGAGATACAGGCTGTATCCTGTTTCCCACTTTCTCCTCTACCAAGAACTGGATTTTGCCCTGAGGTGGCTGCATTGTCCTGCCTGATAGTCACAGTTCACCTGCTTGTCCTCCTCTTTCCTCTAACCACCATCACAAGGGAAAAACCACCCTTCATGTTCCCCTTTTTGCCACAGCTTGATCTAAGAACAAGATCATCCTTAGAAGAGGTAGTCTGAATTCATTTGCTTACCTTTACTCAGTCACAACAGACAGTGGATATAGTCTGTCTCCAAATTAGTATTGCTCCTGTGATTTAGCGACTTGGGTAAGCAAAACTTTTTGTCAAGTTACTCTCGAGAAGAGTTTTGAATGGAAGAATGTGCAATACTAAGCAGTACTAGAAAGAAATGGTTTCCAGACAGGGTTTTCCTCTGCAGACAATAAAGTAAACTCTGTCTCTGCCCCTTATGTATGTAATTGATTCAAGGTGGCCTGTCTTGCGTAAACACTGGAGGGGGGAGAGGAATTAAAAATGGTTGTCAGAGTGTATGGAATTTACATGGTGAAAACAAAAACCTGAATGTGTTAGCTTGAAAATGCGGCTTTCACAGACAGAATGAGAAACTTTTCAAAGAACTACACTGAAAATTATTGAAGCTTCAAGTACGTGCTTCAGCATCTTCCTGTGTCTCTCATCTTGCTGTGGTAGCTTTGTGCAATGTTACGTTCTTCCAGAAAAAGAAGAGCATAACAGCTGGTCCCAATTATCTTAACTACAGTGTGACTACACACATAAATGTCCCACATTTCCATTTAGTTCCATTGCTTAATGAATGAGTTATTAAAAAAAAAAAAAGAGAGAAAAAAAAAGAACCATGGCGTTTGTACTCTGCTCCACCATTTGTTTCTGTTTACTCACATCACTTGAGCTCTGTTCACATGATCTTCACAATCAGAAGCCAGCATATTTGATCAGAGAGGAGAGCTGTGCAGAATTAAACAGGCACAGTAGAAAAGACTGTGTTTGATACAAAATAACAGAAAAGGTTCCTCCTGGAACTAAATGACATTTTTTTAGTAATGCTACAAATGAGAACAACTGTACTAATAAGAATGCCTTTTTTATTTCAGATAAGGGTAACTGAAAACCGCCCAACATTTTGGACCTGAGTGACCTTTATCAAAGTCAAAGACTCCTGGCTACAGTGAGTTATTAAGGCAAAACCTGTATGCTCTGTACTATCCTTGATAAAGGTCACGTGAGACTAAATGTCAGACCTTTTCCATCTCTTCACTTTAAGTAAAAACACTATTTTATGTACTATAGCTGTCTTGATTCATTTAGTGTTTTAAGGAATTATTTGGGTCCAGAGTGCCCAGAGGAGTTTTGTGTTAGTTTACAACAAATGAGATGCTGAGCTTGGAACAGGCAGCACCCTGGAGCACCTGCTGTGTGTGTTAGTGAGTAAAGTCAGGCTGTTTGCCTGTCCCTGTTTGGGACTCACCTTGCCCTTTTAGAAGTCAGGCGAGAACAAAGAAGAAAGCTTCAGGAGAAACTCAGGCACTCAGAAACTACAGTGAGTAGTATGTCATTAATATATAGCCAGTGCTTTTTCAGGCTGTCCTCTATAAATAGTTTTCACCAGAGGCCAGTGTCCTCTCACATGTGATGCTCACAACAACCCAGCTCAGGAACCATTCCTCTCACCAGATCTGGCCTCCGTGGCCCAATTGCCCTCAATGATTTAATACGAAATTAACTACAGGGTGCCTTGCAACTGAGCTGGAACAGATCATGCTCAGTTCTCTAGCCCACTTGTTTGTCAATAGCTGGGTTGGAGATCTTGTCGAAAAGCATGCCTTGGAGTCAGTAAACACTTTCATGTGGCCTTTTCTTTGAGCCAATGCCTTATCAGTGGCTCTTGCCAGGACACTTCATTCCCTAAGATGAAGAGGTCAACAGACTCAGAAACTACCAAGAGACGGGTGTTCTCTGTGGAAAGCTGTGGAGGTGGGACCTTGTCAGTATGGGTATGGTGGCAAAGTCTTCTGGCTTCAGAATTCAGAAAAGCCCAGTAAATCTTTTAGGGTAGCTCTCTGATGAATGGGTTCTTGGGCCACAGCAGGGCCTCAAGGATCACACAAGGTTTTAAGAGGCAGGAGCAGTATATGGGTAAAGCTGGCCACCCCCAGGGAAGTAGATGAGAGGCTATGGTTTCCTGCGCCAGTTAGTGCTTTCAGCTTCAGCTGAATGACAGGGCAAGAAAATTGCAACTGTGGAAAGAGCAGGAATGGATAAGGTTTGGATTTGTTCTATGTCACAAACTTCCTGCAGCATTTTGCAGTCAATATGTAGAAGGTAGAGAAAGCTATGCTTTGCTCTAGCCAGGGAAGATCCTGATAACAGTTATATTCATGGCTAAGGAAGATTAATTTTTTATTTTTCCAATCTCCCCAGCTAGCCCATCTTTTCCTCCCTTTCCCTCTTTTTCTCCACTGATTGCCTGATTAACTCTGTCCTCAGAAGAGATTCTGTTTAGCCTTAACTGGGGATATAAGGTTAATGTGGTAATTATTTTGACCAAGCTAGCATAGTTAATCTGAATTTGCAAGATGTCACAGTGTCTGCCTTATGCACTTTATTTCATTCAAGTCTGAACTTGAACTCGTTTGCTACCTGACTTTAGAAGTATATCTGGCAGATCTCTTATTATTCTCATGTGTGATTTGATTTGTCTGTTAAAATCTATAAGATAATTGTGAAACACCTATGAATAAAATCTCTGTTCCTAAAAGGAACAGTGCAAGTTGCATTTGAAAATGCTGTCCTGAAATAATATCATATATATTTATTATAGGGAATAAACAAAACTCTTCTTTGCTTCAAAAAAAAAAGGAAAGGGAGGTTCACAGAGCAAGCAGTTTGCTCAGGTCTGTCTCTTCCATTGCTAAATAAGGTGGGTGTTTAGAATAGGCTAATAGCATGCTCATGGTTTTATACTTTATTTGCATTGCCTACCTTTGAAATAATGGTATATAGAATTGTTTAAAGTCACAATATTTGATAAATCTCATGATGGTCCAATACAACAGGAGAAACAAAGGTTTCAAGAGCCTGTAATACCCATATTTAAGTATTTTGGGACAAGTCAAGATAAAAACTGCATCTGCAAATGCTGTTTAAGAATATTCTGCTATTTCTTTTGAAGGTGCTACTGACCTGCCTAGGTCTGGTTTGGCTATATCAGCTAAAGTAAGAGGTCTGGAATCTTACGTATTATCTGAGCAGATCACACTAGCCAGATTATGGGAGGCTTTTTTGTTAGAAAAAAAACCAAACAAAACATACTACACAGGCTTCCTTTTCCCTCTTGCAACAGGATGTGACCTTCTCCTTTCACTCTCCATTTCAGACAGCCTGTCTGAGGAAGGCAGTGAGCCTGGCAACTTGTCACTCACTGGGGTAGAGTCTTGTTTGGGAGTTGGGCTGAGATCATCTAACCCTGAGGCAGAGGCTAGCCGAATCACTGCGAAAACCCGTGTTAGGCTTTATGACTATAAGAGGGGATTTTTGTTACATAAAACAGGTCCATGGCAGTGTTTTGTGTAGTATCAAAGGAATCTACTATATAACAAGTAACTTGCTCAAAACAAACCAAACAACCAAACCACCAAACAACCCCCCCCCAAAAAAAAACAAACCAAAAAACCCAAACCACAACAGAAAAATAAAAGTTTATACAAAAGACCTTTGTGTATCTCCTAGGGCAGCTTGGCATGAGGATGCTCTGCTACAGAAAATTCTTCTGTAATAACACAAGAAAGTGAACACTGATTCGCCTTTAACTGTGTGGTTACAAATGTTTCTAATGTAATTAAAAAATGCTAAACATTTTACCATTTGCTTGCACTATTTCTGGCTGGCAGCCTAAAGTTCACAGGAATGTCTCAGATATAAGTGTTTAATAATCTCCTGGGTTGTCTCTTCCATATTTCAAAACACCAGAGCAGCAACAGTTCCAGAATTATAAATAACACAATCAGATATGACCGTATGCTTCCTACTTTAGAAATAGATCACCAATGTAGGGAATATATTTTCAATTTACCGCATTCAAGTCTGGTATCAAAGATAGCTTCTCACTGTCATCAAGAAGTATATTTACAGAGAAGTTATATTTAATAATGATAAGAAAGATAACTTTTTACCATGCATATGGTCTGCATTTTAAGGCAAAAGAAAAAACTTAATTACAACCCTGAATTTTAAGGATGTTTTTTTCAGAAGATCTTACTGGTGACCAGCTTGACTTCTGCCAAAGAGAGTAAGTTTTTGTTATCATTTTAGATCTCTGCAATCAAGTAATTCTGAATGCTTTTGGAAATTCCACATATCCTCCAGTATGTGACATATATTCATTTATTGTCTCCTATTTTCACTATGAAGTAAGTTTGTAACTGCTGTTTCACATATGTGTGACTTTGAGTACTTTTGTTTCAGTAAGTATCAGCAGTAGCTTTAAAACTTTGTCTCTTACTGTCTTTGTCCCATTCAAAAAATGGCTCTTTTGCTCCTAATTGACTGGGGTATTTAATGAATCACCATTTCCTACCCCTCACTCCTTCCTATTTAAGGAGCGGGATCTAGTTGCTGAATTCATTTTGGAGCCAGCTATTCCCATTTTTCAGAAACACTTTCGTCTTGAGCCTCAGTCCTTCACATAAATAAAAATATCAGTAAAACTAAAAGACAAAATACTTCAAACGCAGGACAAGTCAAGCTATATCTTTGCTGTCTTAAAGTAGAAAAGAATGGTTCTCTAGTGTCTGAAAACTTCAGTCACAAACTCATTTCTGAAGGTAATTCCTTATTCAGCAAGCCTTTAAAATTGTCTAACTGGTGCTTTTATGCTGCGATCCAAAGTGCACTCAGCTCCCCGGAGAGGCTCCTGTGTCCATCAGAGGGGTTTGGATGTGGACCAAAGAACAACGTGCGGTGAGGTGGGAGGCTCTGCCAGAGTGGAACAAGGCTGTAGTCTCCAAAATAAGATGAATTGGCCAGTCACGTCTATAAAGATTTCTTTAATAATATTTCTTTTGGCTGAATCTCAATCACCTCTTCTTTCTTCCTTTTTCATAATACTCATTTTGGCAGAGCTTGGAAAATTCTTGGCTCTTGCAAAGATTTTCAAAGTGTCACATTTAAAAAAGTTTTGAAACAATGAACTGCCCCAGAAAAGATTAAGATCCTCCGTTTTTCTTCACACATGTATTCAAACTCTAAAACAATTAAACAGGATGGAGGACAGAAACTAATAACAGTGACAATAGCAGGGAAAAATATCTCCAGATAACAATGTGATCCTGTTCTAAAGAATGTTTGATGTGATTTCTGCATTAAAGGGCATTTATTTCAGTGCAATTTAATTTGCTTCACTTCATCTGTTAAACATATTTAGAAAGGTATATTGATTGAGAAGGTTAAAGTGTCAGAGGTTTTGTAATTTCAAACAATGCATACAGGTATAACAGCATACCAAAAAGAAGAAAAATGCTCTTTTAGATGCACTTTAATATATAGGGAACTGTAATAGCTTACAGGGAACTGTAATAGCAAAGGAGATCAGTGTAAGCACAGATCTTATTAGATTTTTACTGTTCTATGATGTGTATAAAACTTGCAGTCATGTATTCTAGTGGAATATAGGGGATAAAGAAATTTGGACTTCTCAAAAAACAGTGATTTTTTGTTTTCTACTGAAAACCATTGAAAAAAATCTCATTGAAATATTGATGGTATAATTTGGCAAAGCAGCAGCACGTGGGTGGACTCCGTATCTGAGCTATAATTCAGAGGAGTTTTCAAGCATGTGCTTAACTACATGCACATCAATAACTTCTGCTAGACTTGTTAGTGCCACTTGCATAGTAATAATTAGCAGCGCACTAAGTACTTGACTTCTGTAAGGTCAAAACATTCATTCACATGTAACGATTTTTTGGAAAACCTTCTCCATTTTTCAACCTCACAATCTTTGGACTTCAAAGATTAAGACTATTACGAGCCAATTCTTGTTAATGACTAATCGAATGCCTGTTTCTGAAAGTGTTATCTGCTGTTGTTACTAGGCACAGCAGTCATAGTTCTGTTGGTACTTTCAGCCAATATCTGAGCTGGAGAAATATAATAAAAATAGTCTGACTTTAGAAAAGAAAGTTCATTATTAACTACCTATTGTTAATATTGACCTGTGGGAAAAATATTGATTTTTATAAAAATGTACTGTTATTTCAATGTATGGTCTGTATATGACTAGACTCTGACATACTAATAAGCTTTTAAAATGTATTATTCTACCATACATTATAAGCAGAGTGGCCAATTTTAGATAGTCCGTAAAGTGGCATTCATTTTAGCTTGTGCAAGAAAGTAATTAAAAGTGCAAGGTAATAGGTGGCTCAGATTTAATGTGTTTGTATCAGATTTAAATTATCTAGACTGCCAAGAATCACAGAACTGTAGCCTAAAAGTGTCAATGCAACTTATTAATTTTTCTAATGTTACAGAGATAGGTGGGAAAAAATATCTCTTTAGACCACAGGCAGTGCAGAAAATTATATTTTGTTTCTTAAAGACTCAGACTCTTAACAGGCAGTGCTATCCAATTATTGCTCCATAGCTTAGCAATAACTGCATTCAAGGGGTGTCAAAAAGCAAAACTCTGTTGCTCTTCAAAATCAAAGTTGCTCTATGAACATTGTTTTTGTGATTCATTTGCATGATTCTCCTAATGAAAAGAGCAGCTAAGAATATTTTGTTTCCCTTTATAGCCTTAAATTAGAATTAATATATACTAAATCAGATAAAAAAATAGGAATTAGTATGTATTTGTGAGTAAAAAGATGTGTAATAGTGTAAAAAAAAAAAGTGTAAAAAAAGTGTAACAGTGTGGACTGTAGAAGTAGGTTGGGCATTACTTTGCAGATGTAATTCCCAGTTTTTGTATTTGCAAGCTAATTTGTCCTAGGTCTGTTTCATACTTTCATCAAACTCCATCTTCAAACAGTATTCAAGGAGTATTGTGTTCCATTGCTGACATAGAAATACTGCTTTTGTATCACACTTTTCTTCTCAGAAAACTTTCCCTACTCCTAACCTTACTTGTATTAGTGGCCAGAAAATATCAGTTTTGGTTTTGTGCTAACAGCATGTCATGTAGCAAATATCTCTCTGTCTCCTGTGACGTTTACCTACATAGAGAATTTCCCGAGGACAAATGGTTGTCAATAAGGCACACACCTATGAATATGCTAGACAAGATGCTTTATTTAGTATTCACAGGTAGATTCACCACCCAAACTATTGTAGAGCCCTTAACTTCCTTAGTTGGTAAGACACCTTATGGAAAAAAGATCTCTGTTTCAGTATGAGTTCATCTGCAACATTTGTGACAAGAAAAGTAGAGCACTGCAGGCAGAGACTCAGCAGAGTTTCATATATGATATAAACACTCCTCTATGTTTATGGAAATACCTTTCTCGAGGTAGCAAAACTACATTTAGCTTTTTTGAAGCTTCCCTGCATTGGTGGCTTACTGATAGATATCTATATCTTTCTGATATTTCTAGATGAAAAATTCATGGTATAAAGCAGAAACTATTATTAGTTTCAAACCTTATGCTTTTAACTATAGCATCTCATCCCTTTTTTATAGTTTCACATCTCAAAATGCTCCTTTTGCCTTGTATAATACACCTTGAATTTACAGTGCATCTTATGTTTGCTTCATCTGGAAATTTATCAACGTGCCTCTTCTTTTTCTGTCAAGACTATTAATGAAAAAAATGTATAAGGTTGTTCACAGGGATAACCTGTGACAAATTGTGTAAGAAACATCCCACTAGCCCCAGCTTTTAATGCAAGATCCAGTGTGCGTTCTTTCGTTCTTTCGTTCTTTCGTTCTTTCGTTCGTTCGTTC